>JAIPRL010005838.1:0-30088 GCA_025469235.1 Pemphigus obesinymphae
CGACATTGTTAACCATCGTTTATATTACAGTACGATGCAGCTGAATATTTTTTGCCTCTCGCGCCTTCTCTGATAACCGGCGCAGCGGTCGGCGGACAACTCGATAATGCCGCGAGGCGCGAACCGATTTTTCCACCCAGTTATCAATAAAAACTTCATTTTTTTTTTTTCAAATTTTTAAATATGAAAAATGATTCAATTATCAGTAGGTTATATAAACATATATAAAGTATAAAATGTACTAGGTGAGGCTGAGCCTCACTTGCTTCACCCGGCGAGCCGCCACTGAACCCAGTAGTAGCGAAAGCCGATTTGCTCCAAATAATTTACAAGGGATACAAAAAATAGAGCCTGTACTTTGAGAGTATGCTATGTAGTCTCTTTGAATTTTTTCACCATTGATAAGAACTGTGAAAAATAAACTGGTTGTGCAGTACCTAAAAGCACTTTTTTCCCCCTCGAATAACATTATTGCAGATTCTTTTTGAATTTGAAAAATCTAGTTCTGCGATATTTTGTGATATTCCACATGATGGATGATATTATGTCTCTTGTAACATCATTTATTATCCATAGTGCGGGATAATTACTAGAAATTTAAAATGTAAAACTGAGTTATTTAATTTAATTTAATTCATTTTTTTTTTTTTTTTTATTTCAAAATATTCACTACTCAATCACTGCTAAAATATTGATAGTATCTTGTAGTATAAAAATACTGATATATATCCAAAAATAATTATAAAAAAATAATTAATAACATATAAGTTATAAAAGAGACTAATGTACAATTTTTTTTTTTAATTATATATAGAGCAAAAAATAATTTGTATTTGTTGTATTTTTAAAAGTATTTTTTAACAAGACTGATAATATTAACATTCATATAGGTACTTTATTATAATATAGTATCCATCTAAATATGAAAGATTTAATTTACCTGGGTGTCTTAAACTGATCAACGTTCATTATATCATTGCTTGTATCTACCAGGGCTGTATTATTGGCAACTTCTATATATAATATAACAATACCTTTTATACATCACATACTACATCATACATAGGTAGGTACTTATTTTTATAAAATAAATTAAATACAAATTAGTAGGTACCTATTTGAGTATACTGTGTAAGGTACATTATATACCTACTAATAAATATGAAAAGTGCACTGTATACACCTACCTATATAATATTATATGGTAGGTGGTGTTCTACCTAGTAGAAATGTAATTGTATCCAGGTGTTAGTGAATATAATTTTATATATTTATTTTAATTTATAAAGAATTATAATAAACATCCACAGCCTAAAAATAAAATAATTTTCACAGTTTATTACATAATCGAATGAAAAGCAAACAATGACTAATTTATATTAATAATGGAAAATAAGGTAAGGTATATCGAGTATACCTAGTGATGTATTCAATAAAATTTTTTTTTAAATCTATCTATTATTTTATTTTATATAATTAACTGCCTTTCTAATAATGAATAAAATTAATTTTAATTAAAAAGAAATAAAATAAAAAAATAAAAATAAAAACTTATAAATAAAATAGATAAATCAACAAAATAAATGTAGAAATAATTTAATATTAAAAGATCTATAAATCTATAAATTAGGTAATTAATTATTAGTCCAGATACCCTATATTTACATATATTAAATAAGCAGATATGAATAATTGAAAAATTGTGTTTTAAACAATAAAAATAATTCCAACCATTTTCAAAAAATATATCCAAATTATTAATTAAAACATTATAGATATTATTGAAATATATTTCAAAAAGTATAAAAATTAGCACAGATTATGTGTTTTATATAATTATTACTGGATTCATCTTCAGTATTAATGCCACTTGATAGTTCACTCAGATTATCATATTGGTGTTTCACATATTTCAGTCTGATTACTTGCCGGATCATCTATAATTTCTTCGTTTACATCACTGATGGACTACAATACAATACAATACAATTTTCCTCATATTCTTTATCTACTTGGCTTTTAAGGTATAATAAAATAATATAACTTGCTACTATTTTCAATATTATTTTCTCTATTTTCAGAACTGTTTGGTTTTGTTTTTGATTCTTTTGAAAAGTACTCATGAATACTTCCTTTTTTACTGGTTGATGTCATTATAAGAATATTAATTTTATTTTAAATATTGTTCTTTTTGAATATAATAAATTACGATTTATAAACATACAACATATAAGTACCCACCTAATTTATAAAAAAAAACATATTGTTTGTATAGAATTTACTATACACTTAATATTTTTATTTTCCTATAATAGGTATATTTATTTGTTGTGTGATTTATAATCAAAACATATATTTTTTAATTATAAACTATTTTAATGTATTTTTAGGGGGAATACGACCGTATACCCGCGTATTCGTTTTATTTTCTTTCGTATATGCATTTTAGAATTTCAGGGTTATGGGTATACGCTGTATACCCGCGTATACCCTCTACTACACCACTGTATATTGTCCTTTAAAATTTATCTTTAAGATTTACAATATAATGCCCAAAACTCTTTAGACATATAATATATTAATAAACAATATATATATTATCTAAATCATATAAACATATGATTTTTTTTATTATTAATATAAAAAACATAATAGGACTGCTGCAATCAGAACTGTATTCCAGAAAAATTAAAATTATTGACCTGACTGTAATGGTTGTATAAAAATTTTAGAACAAAAAGTCCGAACGACTTCTGAAATGTGTGAAGTAGGTACTTACTATATTAAATTACTCTTTTTTTTATTTTATACCAATATTATATTTAACGGTAAATATTTCTTAAAATTTTGACCAAAAGAGTTCTTATAAAAATCCGAGAATTGTAAGTTTGATCAGTTTTCGGATTACTTATTTTTCCAACCTATTCATAACACTTTAGGGAGTGAACGACTATCTTCTAGAAAGCAAACGCCAGTGTCCGCCGTATTCGAAATATTTAAAAAATTAATTAATTAACAATATTATTTCCGGTAAAATACATAAACCGATGTATACGAATTGCACTCAAAAGTAATTCTACTAATGAGGTATTGTACTCAATAAAAATTAAACTTGCAAGGTATCACACTCAATCGGAGTTTCAAATTTAAGATTCCGCACTAAAAAGATGTTGAACTTACAAAATATAGTCTAGCATAAACGGAGTTGCACTCGGCAGGTGTTGCACTTTATAATTACTATAATTTATATGTCTTAAAGTCGTGGTATTAACTGTGGCGTCCTATTAAATAAAATACATTTAGATGGTGTTATAGAATTTTTTTAATAACACCGAAGGAAAAGTTTACCAAAATCATTTTCACTATTTCAATAGAAATAACTTAAAACGTATTTCATAATTTTTATTTAATAAACATAAATAATAAAAAGAATTACAATATATAAACTGTATTTGAGTTACAATTCTATTTTGTTATTTTTGTTCAGACACAATTGCATAACTTTAGTACAAATGGAATAAACGACATGATTGTCATTTTGAGACTGAATTATATTTATGAGATCGTCTTCAATGTCATTGACTATATCCTCGCAATAGTATTGTAAACTTTTGTTCAGATCTGAATCCTGTATAATGTCCACCTGACTTACCAACGGGTTCATTTTGCCGTCCACCAACAATGGCATAACTATCAATGAGCCGTTATTTTTAAACGTAGCACGTACATAATTATCCATCTTTTCGCACACGGAATCCATCAATTCGTTCAAGTAAATGTGTGTTCGAGCTAATGGAACAATACGTTTTTGTTGATCGCCATTGCCGTCCAGTCGAGCCTTGGCGACTTGAACGACACGCGACGGATGTACGGAACTGACATTATGTTGAACTTCCTTGACTAGACAACGACATACTTCGCATTTTAACTGCATAGTATCGATGGTGGCCATACACGTTGGCATTAATAACGCGAAAAGTACGTAGAAATAATTTTGAAAAACCATTGTTAAAAATAATAAATAATTGCTTTTTAAAATAGCGTTTATACATCGATTAGTGAATAATATTATAATATATTATTTTTCTTAATTGATACTATGTTACTAATATAAAAACCAAACTAAATTACTATTAGCCAGCAGTTACTTACACTCGCAAGAGATTTAACATTATAGTGGTAAAAATATGAGAAAGTTCTCCTTAATGTTCTTTATCCTCGTCTGGTTGTTTATGCTCTATTCAAATATCGCAGAATAATATTTTTATATTACAATTTTGTGTTTGTTATTGGTATTATGAATATTTATTATCATATTTTAGGGTGGCAAATTCGGCGTGAATTCAGAAGGTGTCAAAAGAATTATTAAGTATTTGTACTTTGTGTTGTCTTAATTTCTATTATTTTTACGTAAATTTTAAATTATAACAATCGATGTAATTATATAAATTATTAATCATCGATTGTTATATTTTATAAATAAATAAATAATTTATATAATTATTATCTAGTTTAAAAAAAATTAAACAATGATGTGCATATTTTATCAAATGAAATACTTTAAAATTATTAATATAAGAGTGAATATTATATTATATTACTATATGAATATTATTCATTTTACATGTCTTCGAGTTTTTATTGTACTTTTGTACCGTTGTTTGTTAATATATCTTATTTTAATATCTTAGATACAGTCATAGTCTACAAATTATTGATTTTTTGATTGATAAATCTTTGATGATATTTTTTCTTTTTAATTTCAGGAATTTCATATAATTTTATACAATGTTTGACGTATTACTCATATACTTCTTAAAATAATGTGTTATCTAATCTTAACTGTGATATATTTGATTTCAATAACTTATCAACTATAGAAGTTAAATAATGAATAGTAAAAGAAGATAAAATATGTTTAGAGCAAAAATAAATTCTAATGTTTTTTTAATTTGAGAAGCAAATATTTTGATTTGGCTCTATTGTCTGACATTTTAGCAGAGTCTCATATTTTTTAAATTGGAATTATTATAAAAGAATAGTTATTACTGCAGCTACAGATTCAAATCGACAATCCCACTTTGTAGTTGAAACAGATTTCAATGATATTAGCTTAAAATTAATTAATTTAGCCAATTTTTTTAAAGTCGCATGACGAATACAAAAACAAATACATAAACGAATATATATATATATATAATGGCTCGTCGAGCAACCATTATATTTTGAACCGTGGTCACAACTTAAATTTCACATTCGCCAACAATTTTTTTATAATAGATAAAACAATAGATTTATGACAAAATAAACTAACCTAATATAAAATAAATGTTGTCATGAATTTGTAATAGAACACAGAATATGGCAATTCAGCCAAAATTTAAATTTGCAGCTGATTTTTCAGGTCGTGCTTGCGCATGATAGGCACGACCCATAGATAGGCACGCCTATGGATACAGTGCTCGAATTGGAAAAATAGAAAAAGGTTGAGTTAGGTAACTCGTATACTGTAAAAAAAATTATTAAGTGTGCTCTCAGAATATTATAAAATAATAAAGGAGTTCCCCCCCATCCGCAACCCCCTATTCAAGCACTGCTTAGATATACTTACCAGTTACCACAGATAAAAATATGCAAAATCTTAAAATTCGTTTGAATAAAAATAAACAATAATTAGTATTACTATCGTTCCCAAATATTATGAATTACTATTTAAACATTCCATATTATTGTTTTTCCTATAATATTCCATTTTCTATCGTCAGTACGAATATGCGTCATGTCACAAAGCACTAAAATGTGCTTATTTAATATTATGAATACAAATTTAAATAATTTTTTTCAACGACACTGGTATTAACAAATGGACAAAAATAACTTTGATTACTATATAATAAATAGTGTTCTTGATATCATGAAATTATAGTGTCATAATAATTACGATATTTTGAATATTTTTTCTAAGAGCTGTCATACTTTCTTATAATTTAAAATAGCCGGGTTTAATCTGTTTTAAAGAGCGGTTTTAAGTCACTCGGAACACCTTATTATTTCCATGTGTTTTATGTTTAAAAACCTTGAATTTATTTAAACGAAAATGTTTTCTATATCACCATTTACGATACGGAACAATTTTTTGGATCTACTAGTATATTCTATCTAGACTATCGAGTAATTCTGAGTAATTATTTATGTTTTCTTGTTGATAGTTTGTTTTGAGTTCATCAAGGTTGCTGGATAAAGTATCCGAGCGGGCGTGCTCTTTTCATCGCTATTCGCTACCGAACAACACTTACTTTTCTTCATTATTTTTCAATAACTATGTTTTTTTGAGCCGGAACACTTAAATACTAATTTTTACCAACCGGACTGGACACAAAACCTAATTTTACGAAACAGAACGGCGTTCCGGTCAATTTTGACCACTCAATTGAAATTAAATCGTTCGAAAACATTGGATACGATTGGAAAATTATTCATTCATTAAGTAATTTAAACCAAAATATTTGTTAGTAAAGTATGAAAAAAAACTTTTCCGAGTACAATTTTATAATATACCTACTATAGGTTAACCTATAGATTAATTTTTACAACTTGTACATAAATTATTTAAATAATATAAAAATATATAATATATTTTTAAAGTTATACAATATAAATTTACTTACTGTATTTTATTATCATAGTAATTTCCCTTCAGATTATGTTGATGTGAAAATCGTATTATCAAACACATAAAAAACAACAAAATAAACAAAATTGCAATTTTCATGACTAAATTTATATGTATTTAACATGTTATAAATACGTACAATTTTAATCATTATAATATGTAAATATTAAATAGTTAAAAATGATTTGTAAATATACATATATTTTTTTATAACCTTGTGCCATAGATATGGTTTATTGTGTGTTTGTACCAAAGATTTTTAGTATAAAGTTTGAACAAACGTATTTATTTTGTAACAATTTTTAAGCTCTCATCGGTACTTAACACCAAATAAGAATGATATAATTTACCACCGTCCCTTCTCTAATGTGATTTGATTGATGAAAAGGCGGAATATATTTTATTGCAGAATTTAAAAACATATTTTAAATACTTTTTAATATGTAAGGTTATTATTATTGTTATGACAGAATCAAAGATAAAATATATATAATAATTGATATTGTGTTTTATAAATGATCGTGGCGTGAAATTAAAATGGTGCAATAAGGGAAACGGGAATAAAGCACGGAGTTGGGATACTAGGGTTCGCCTATAGGCTATTAAACATTATTATTATTATATATTATATTTGGATTTCACGTTTGGGTAAGGTGTCAACAAATTTCCTCGTATGTGGAGTGTTAGTTTCCTTGTTTTACAATCGATCGTACAAGTTAATCAACAGATCGTATGCAAAGCCCTCTACAACGGTGGGTTTGCTCCACAATCAACTTGCCTGTTGTCCGATATCGTCTTGCGTGCCTCGGAAGACAGCCAATATTTCCACCATTGTCTTCGTTACTACTGGCGCTGCTATATGTACTGGTATGACCGTTGTTGTTTCTTCGATTTCTATGATGTCTTCGGTGATAACTATCTTCGGTCTTTGGTATAGTGTTATTTCCTGAAATATAAAATAATTAAAATTCAATCAAGATTTATATATTTTAATTTATAACAACAAAATATTAGAACTGACCCGGTTTTATATTTTAATTGTCAATTAATTATCCCAGAAGTTCTCACATATATATTTTTTTCGGAATTGTATACTACAACTATTGTTTTCATATTATATTTTATTAGAACGAATAGATCGTAAATTACAATTCAATTTTCGGGAAAATATTTTCAATGATATTTTAATAATATGTGGTGGTCATCAATTATCAATATTTCATATTGTTTATCAGATGTTGAATGATTCAATGATACAATGATTCACAATTTGTACCATATAGTTTAGAACAGTGGCGTATACAGGGTTTTTCAATGTGGGGGGCTTGAAAATAAATAAGTAATCAGTAGACACAAGATTAGACAAAATTAGGCATGAAAGAATAAAGTCTGTGCTTTTTGAGTGTTATAATAAAATAGGTACTGTTAAAAATATATATATATATAGTGGCGTATTTATGGACTGAAAAAGAACCAAAAAATATTGTTTTTGAAAATTTAAATACCTAAGTTCATTTTTGTAGATAGAACTTTTTTTTAAACAATAATTACTGGAAATAGAGTATGATGACTTATAGTCATATATATTTAGTATACCTATATATAGTTAATAATTATGCCATAAATTAATATAATAACTATAAATTTTAGATTCAAGTGGGGCATAATATTTTTTCATTTAACATTGGTCTTATATTTTTCTTAGAGCAAGCTATCAATTAAGACCTGACGTCACCATCAAATTTTTTTAATAGTACCCATTTTTTTGGCATAAAATTTTGTTAACATGGTACTTTGAAGCGGTAATTTGTTGATTTTTTAAAAACGCATCAGAAAAAGCCATGAAAAATAATCAAAAATATGGATTAAAATAATGGTTATTTCTTCATAAATCCGAAAATGTTGGTATTAAACACTTTAAAATGATCACAGAGTATGTTTTTTTTTTTTTTTTTTTTTTTTAAATAGGTAACTGTATTATTATTACTAGGCTGTGGTTTCTTAAGTACTTTTAATCATTTATTACCAAACTAAGGAATAAAATAATAATAAAATAAAAATAATCTGTTTAAAATTTGAAGAAAATGTATCAATTAAAACTTAAAAATATACCAAATCAAGGTATTAATATAATATTTTACAACTTTCATGTAACTTATCATGTAGTTTGTTTTTATGTAGTATTTCTCTCAAAGACTGTTAACCTTTTTGTCAGGTATACTTATGCCTAAATATTAAACTTAAAATATTTTTAATTTTCAAATAAACATCTTAAAATAATCCAAAATCAAAACTACCGTTTACTGTACATTTTTTTTTTCATATTACGATTACAAAATTTAAAAAAATGTATGAATATAAAAATTAAATTATTTTGTCACTTATTTTTATCGATGCTTAATGATAACATTTTTTCCATGTAATGCAAAATATTCCAAAAATATCAAAAGTCCATTTAAGGCCAAATATGTTGAAAATTCAAATGAAATATTTTTAATACGTATTATTTATTTTTACCAAAATAGTGCACGGACACTGCTTTTTACTAATAGTCCTTTATCTGAAAACTAAGCAATTTTGCCGATAAAGATAGTAAAATATATTCATGAAAATATCATTATATTAAGAAAACATATTCAGACCCCCCACCCCCTAGAAAAAAAGTTGAAAATACGTCACTGTATATTTTGGCAAACCGCAGTTCATTAAATAAAGTGATATAAACCTCTACGAAGTTTATTAATATATTATTATATTAATTATATTAATTCGAGGAAAAAAGTTATATTTAAGAATTTACGAGCAACTTACCTTGACCACCGCTATCATTGTTCTGGTGTTGTTGCTTTAACGATATTCGGCGTTTCATGTCCTTCATTGTTTCCAACCATGGTCTGACCGTTGTGATTTTAGCCGATCCAATTCCTTTACCATTTTCATTAAACATCAATATGTCCAATATCCGAATGATTTTGCATAATTTGTACATGGCTGATTTATAGTCCTCTTTAAATTAAAAAATAAAGAAAGAAAACGACACATTTTGTATATTTTATAATAATTATGTTATAATGACTTATGATAAATTAAAACCGCACCTGTTATGATTTTCTGTATCGCAGACAATATGGTACGTTTGCATATGGACACCACTGTATCGTCAGTGACTGTTGTCATAATCTGTTTTTCAATTTCACTCCTTTGCGTTGCTGGTGATAATGTCTATAAGTATAAATTAAATTAATTATTATATTAATTAATATATTAATATATTAATCATATTTGAATGGGCGTATAGTCTATTAAATCTATATTATATCTTACACCCCCTCCCGTTAAACAGATGAAAAAAATTAGATTCTTAAATAAACATTAAACTGGACTTACATCTGCCAGCGTTTCGTTGTTATTTGATGACTGTTGTCTCTGTAACGTGTTGTTTACGATTACGGTAGATGTCATACCGGAGACTACGGGTATCTCCTTTAGTGGCCGTTGATTCAAACACGATGACGAAGAATCGTTTGTTACTATTTCGAGGGCTGCTATCTCATTGTTGCCTTCTAAACGGAGCCATTTGTAATATAATGACGTTGAATTTTATCATGAATTGAATTTTACGTTATACTTGCCATTATTATAGTTATAGGGATTGATGCGCTGTTGCTGAATAGTATTACAGCCAACTGTTGTTGTTGTTGGTTTAGGTGGTGTGGGTGGTGCTGACGGTGATGGTGGCGGCAGTGGCAGTGGCAGTGGCGGTGGCGGTGGCGGTAGTGGTAGTGATTGCTGCTGCATTATCATTGTTGAGGAGTGGTGCATAAAATATGACTGTGGTGACATCATTAAAAGGGGTAAAGATGGTGGTAGTGGCGTTTGAGGGGGTGGTGGACGACCCATCATCATTTGAGGATAATGATAATGTTGTTCTTCTTGTTCTTGATCGTTGATCATTACATAAGATAATGGATAAATGCAATCCATGTCATTGCCAATGATGTGCGGTTCGATTCCTTCAATAATTTTGTACAACAATAATAATCAATCAACAACATTAATGTTTTTTTAAATTAGTTAACACAGTTCAATAAAACTAATATTTTATTATAACGTTTATACTTTTATTACTTTTCAAATAAATGTTAATGGTGGAAATATATTATATAGGTAACTAATAAAATAAATAACATTTATATAAAATGCAATTTACATTATTATAAATAATATAGATTGATCATTTGCATAAAATTGTATTAATTTATCTTTCATGACGCTATAATAATGAATGAAATCGTGTATTCAATAGTTGGATATTTGCCCCCTCCTCTCTAGAAATAATTAGTCAAGACTTCACACCCAAAAAAAAAAAAAAAAATCGTAACTTAATTTTATAATCTTATATATAAAATAGGTAAAAATATTTTACCGTTTTCTCATGACAAACAAACCTCGTTACACTATTTATTTAATTCCCTTGTCCGTTTTTAGATTTTTTTTTTTTTATTCGTCCGCATTTTTTTCTCGAGTCGGGACGAAAAAATGCGTTTTCGAAAACCGCCTTCCAGTTGTTATCAATAGACTTATGCCGCTCGTAGTCTTATCGCGTCAAACTCCTGAAGATGGTTTTCGATGACGTGTCGGATTCGCGTTGATCGGAGAATTTTTTTATACCCCACCAAATCTCAATTTTTTTTTTTAAATCGTCCCCATAAAATCGGGATGTTTGTTACGTTCAGAAGAATTAAAAATAAAAATACGATTAAGAAAATTAACAAAAAATTTTATGTCAAATTACATAATGTTATATTGTTATTGTTTTAATATTTTTTAGAATATTTTTGTAAAATATTTTAATCACATGGAAAAAATGTTATTATTAAGCATGAATAAAAACGAGTGACAAAATAATTTTTTCAACATCACATATTTTTATATTCCTACATTTTCCTAATTTTTTATCAGTAATAAAAAAAAAAACTGTACCTAAGTATTAGGTGGTTTTTATTTTTGAATATTTATTAATATTAAAAATAGATTAAGTTATAGTCAAGTACCTGGCAAAAAGGTTAATAGTCTTTGACATCTACAGGATAAGTCATGAGAGTTATAAAATATTATATTAAACCATTAATTTGGTATACTTTTAAATTTTATTTTAATCATTATTAAAATCTTTTTTAAATTTATTTTGAACTTTGAAAAAAATACATACTCTGTTAATACTCTGTTTTGAAGTATTTAGAGTTTATATTTTCGGATTTATGTCGAAACAACCATTATTAAAACCTGTATTTTTCATTATTTTTGATAGTTTTTTCTAATTTTTTTTTTTATTGACAAATTAAAAAAATATAAAACGAATAACATAAACATCATTGTAAAACGAAAAAATATTTTGCACAGCTCAATGTGGTAATTTTATTCATTATTATTATTTTTTTAAGTCATCAAACTCCATTTCCAGTTATTATGTTTAAAAAATTCTACCTACAACAGTTAAGTAATTAAACGGGTATTAGATTTTTAAATTAATATTTTTCGGTTCTGGGGGGGATCCAGTACCCCCGAACAAAAGATCGATATAATTTAAATAATAAAGACTTCATTTTTGCACTGTTAATTATATAATTAATAATGTTAAATTTATTAAATTTACTACTATGTTCAATAGCATATTGGCATATGTAAATACGCGCGAACGCGACCGATTCACTTAACATGAACCCAGAATAAAAATTTGAGGTTTGTATAATACCTGAGGCACATTTATCTACCATTACATTTTTATTTGACTTTTTAAAAAAATTTAATAAAGAATTTCAATTTTTTCGCTTTGATATTTTAAATAAAATGGATATCAGCGACAGTTGAACTAGCGAGAGTTCGTATCTGTACTGACAATATTGACAACTGATATCAGTATTTCGAACAAACTTCTTTATATATAATATTTGATCTAATTCTCAAATATTCAATAAAAGCTTTTATTAAGATGACGTGATACTCGACCGTGAACGGAATAAACGCTCAATAGATGGCATTGCATTTCATATCGCGGCGGCGGCGTTGGTTCATGGCCACGCCTCTATAGCAGCGCTTTGCTTATCATCTGAAGAGAGCATATTTTATTCTTTCAGCGACCACGGACTGCTGTCGTGTTATATAAGTAGAACAATAGAACCAAATAGCAGTGCTGCGCCGCCGCGTCCGCCACCTGCGCAATACCATTACGTAAATTTACGCATTTTATAACGCTTTATATCTAATATTTCTATATACCTTTGCAATTCTTACTTATTATTATAAATAATTGTTCATTTTTAATTATTCTTCATCTTATGAAATTAAATGTTACTTTTAAATCGTAGATAATTAAAATGAATAGGTAGTAAAACTTAAAATATAAAACAACCTATGTTAACATTGAAACGATTTTTTTTAGTAAAATATTTATTAAATTCATCATTTTCAATATTAGTATTATATATTATCAATATATAATACATGATAATAATAATAATAATAATAATAATAATACAATTATTATTTTAAACATTTTTGTCCTACTGAAATAATAATAAGTAAATATTATAATAGGTATATAATATTATGTTTGCATATCCATTTAAAAATCTAAAATTTTTCAGAAAATAATATAACACGGAAAATACATACCAAACAAAATTACATTTTTTTGATGAATAATTATTACTGATAATTATTACTGAAATAGCTGTGGTTAAAAAAAAAAAATTATATTCCTAAATATTTATTTTTATTCGAATGCACTAAGCTCCGAAGCAATAAATTATAGTATTACATGTGCAATATTAAAATAATTCTGTATTTTTGTATTTATATTATTAAATAGGTAGGTACCACCTACTTATTTTTATACAAATTACACGAATTGCATTCGCCTTTGGCGATAGTTATTTACGTACAATACTTACGTTTCCTAATAATAATAAAAATATAATTTTAAAGTTCGATAAATAAATTGTCAACAAATTTTGTTAGAGCTGGTAGGTACTATAAAAATATGATATCGAGTATAATATACTCGGTATACTCGTATAGTAGCCAATTTATAATAATTACAAATACCTACTGTTATAAATATATTGTTATACGGTAGTGCCAATAAAATATCACATAATTTACAATGTGAACAAACACAAAAAGTGAATGAACAAGCATTAATTAATTATAATAGTATACGTATGAGTGTCGTACACAGGTATCCTAATATTTACACTTGAAGTTCAGCCGTGCCGCGGCCGCCGGCCAGTAACAACCCTAACACATTTTATTATTTTATTTGGATGGCCGACGGAGTAGGTAAATATAAGAATATTATTGTTATAAGTAATTATTTTGGATTAACTTTTTTCGTGGAAGTTACGAGTGGCGGTTGCCGATAAATAAGACCGCGTGCAAATTCACTTTTTGATGTGGTGGGGGAAATCTTAGTCGCCGCTACGCAAGGTTTATAGCGCGATGTCCAAACAAACTACGGGTATAATATAGGCGGCAGCACATTACAGATGTAAAATAAAACGCCAACGACTGAAAAACATAGTTACGAAAAATGGTCAAAACATGTTCGAAAATTGATAATGATGAAAATATGTATATTAAAAATATATTTATTGCGATTTATAATGGGTAAATAACACTAAAATAAATTTTTAAACCTGTTTTGACCCTTTTGCATAAACATGTTTTTACCATTGAAAATCTGGTAAGTATGACGTCCTGTTAAATAATTCCCGAATATTTTGAAAAATAAATACTAATAATATAATGGAAGAAAATATAAACACAAAACTTTTATAATATTATCGAATGGCCATAAATAAATATGAAGCATTTCCTAAGGAAATTACAGCCATGTTAAAGGAATATTTCAAGGAACAGTACATTGAGTTCTTCTCTGTGTCCTTTCCTAAGAGACAGATTAATTTATGTAGGTGGTCGGTTACAAAATGCAGATATACCCGCAGAACAAAAGCATCTGGTACTTCCTTTTCACCATAAGGTCACTAGATTGATTTTGCAAGGAATTCATGAAAAGTTATTACACTGTGGCCCGCATTTGTTGTTAGCAGAGGCTCGTCGTTTGTACTGGCCGTTAAAGGGGCGGTTGATTGCACGTTCGACCTAGCCAAAGTTTCAAGTTCCTATAATAATGGCTCCATTGCCCCGTCAGCGAGTTCAATGTTCAAGCCCTTTTACAGTAGCTGGAGTCGACTTCGCGGAACCAATAACTATACGCAGTGGAATACGTGGAAGACCTGGCAAAAAGGCGAGGATAGTGATCTTTATATGCTTCGCTACTAGAGCCGTTCACATGGAAGCAGTGGAAGACCTAACTAGCCTCGCACTTATGGCAACACTTCGAAGGTTTATATCAAGATGAGGGAAACCTAATACTATATGGAGTGATAATGGTACACATTTTGTAGGCACCTATATAAACAAAGTCGATCAACGAGTGGTGTCGGAAGGTATAACTTGGAAATTTAATCCCCCATCCGCACCCCACCTTGGCGGGTTATGGGAAAGTGTCGTCAAGAGTGCGAAGCACCATTTGACCCGAGTTGTACGAGGGACAACGTTATCATTCGGTGAGCTTCAAACACTACTTTGCCAGATCGAAGCCTGTTTAAATTCTCGTCCACTCACCCCATTAAGCAGTGATCATAATGATCTGGAACCTATTAACACCTGCGCATTTAGTAGCAATCGAATTTTTATTTTACACAATATTACAAAGTAGCTATTTAGCAATTAATTTATATTGCTAATTTAATATAACTAGTCTTTTTAATTTATTTGGACAGAAATTCTATAAAAAAAAAACTATTTAAATGTATTGATTTTTTTTAAATATATATAACGTTCTTACCTAGTACTACCTACTTTTTTTGTGATTTACAGATCCAAAACGAGTTTTTAAAAACCATATACCTAATTATTATTGTTAATATAAGAATATGATGTCGAATAGTTATATTTAGTAATAAGGTTCATAATAATTTGGTAATATGATATATATATATAAATTCAAGGATTGTGATTTTTTACGATGAGGAAATGATTCTATTTTATAACCCCTCCCACTCTAAAATAAACTTATGTTTTAGATGTCGTACAAATTCCGGGATTGGGCACACAAATTCATACAAATTATGTACAAAATATTGGGGAAAAAAAAATTTCCAAAATCCAATTGGTGGGGGGGGGGCTGGGGAAATGTACGTATTATTTTTGTTTTGTATTTAAAATTATAATTGGATAACATTCATTATTTAACCAAGTAGAAAACTTAGATTCAAACTTTCCCCTCGTATGATTACAAGAATTCAATCATTTTTCAGTTAATTTTGAACAAAATACACTAATACGTCGACCTAAATTTTAAATAATAATGTCTGTTACATTTTTTGGTCTTAGTTTTTGAAAGAATATAGTTAAAACCCAATTTTCATTTTTTGGGAAAACTTTTGCCTTTTATTATGGATGATATATTATTTATTTATTTATTAATATTAGTATCTCAAATGTCGAAAATGTATTGGGTAATTTTGATAAACTGCCAGTAGTATGGAATTTTTCATATTTTAGTTATTGGATGACATGGATGTTCCATAACACATTAATGAAAATAGATTTTTATTATTAAGGAAAAGATGTTGATCTTTAGATATTTATGTGAGTATCTATTGTAAGTATCTACTAAATAATAATAGTTTTTGAAATGTTGAATATTGTATGTGTGTGTTCAACAAGTATTTTGCCCCCTCCTCCTCCCAAAAGCCGTCCTGAAGACATTTGGGGGGGGGGATGAAAATGTGATAAAAAAAATACAATACTTCTATTCAAAAACTTAAAACAAGTAAAAAAAAAAAGGGTAATTCAACTTTTTTCCTATTTTACCGACTAAAATTCTAATAATTATTTAATGATAGTTTATTATTTATAAGTTTACCGACCTAAAATTCATTTCTGCATAATTTTCCAACAAAATTCCAAAATACAGACTTCATGTTGACGTTGATAATTAGTAAACGGTTTTATATACAATATATTTATTATTTATTTATATATATATTTTTTATATTTATTAGAATGAGTAATTTGAAATCTGATAAGAAAAGTGTACGATTTATATAATTTATTAAATATCATTGGAATTAAAATAACGTCAATTTTATTTTGCATACTTTTAACTGTTTAAACTTTTTTTTGCATATGTAAAATTTTTAGTGTATATTTTTATTTTTAAAGCCCATTTGATTTTTTAACTTTCAACCAACATATGTTCTTAATTTCTATAAAAATATTGTGGAATTATATTTTCGAACGCTAAATATTCAATTAAATCACGAGAAGGTAACGATTTTCCAGCGTATTATAGGTATAATAACACCGATTTAATAATAATTAAATTTTACACGTTTAATGCATTATTGTAAATTTTAATTGCATATTTTGAGGGGGATTTTTTTCATGCATACAAATCGGTTCTCTGCGGTGACGATGAAAATACCAACGAACTATCCGTATTTCTATTTTAGTCCCGAGTTTTTTTTTTCTCCGGCCCACGTCGTGGCGCTCTCGGACACTTACCGTTGTCGCCGCCGTAATACGCGTTGCCGTCGGGCTGTAATTGCTGCGACCAGTGTAGTGAATTGGTGGCGGTGGTGCGTTGACCGTGCGCCCAGCGCCGCTGGTCCTCGTCGTCCGCGTCTTGTTGCCGCTGTCGCATGTTGGGTCGTCCTTCGCGAAAACAATATTTCCGGCGAGCGTCCTCCGTCCTCGTCCGTCACACGCGCCGCCGTCCACTCTAGTGCAATGACGGCTATCCGCGGGCACATCCCGTGGAGGTTGTCCCATCGGCGACAAAATTCATACACACACACACACGCGCGCGCTGCGCCGGTCTGTCGCATCGAACGTGGCACGTGCACCGCACGGACGTGCGGCGTGCGTATATTTTACTCTTACGCTTTATTATTGGGCAACGGATTTGTGTATTAAAAAAAAAAAAAAAAAACTCTTTCTGCATGAATTTTATTATTTTTTTTAATTACGTGTTTAGAGTTGAGGTCAATTATTCATTGAAAAAAATATTTGACTCCGAAGAAGTTCGGAGTATAATGTGTGCCAGAAAGGGCACGACAAGCACCAAAACTATGTTTGTGTCATATTTGAACTTGATGCATTAAAATACTTAAAACTATTGTGTGTCATATATGGGACATATTATTATAAAACTATGTGATTATTTACATTTTATTACTCTTTATTTTATTGAATGTTGAACTAATAAATAACATTAAACATAATAAAAATAAAGTTATAAATTAAACAAAATGTAAGTTTTATTTTTTTAAATTGTTTTAGCGTCGAGTTCTATGAAAAGAAAAATAAATTGTAAAAACCGTACAAACTATTTCAAATAGTTTAGGCACAAATTATTTAAACTATTATTCTGCGTATATTCGTTGTATCATATATTCATATATGATAGGAAGTTAGTTTTCAATATATTTTAAAAAATATTTAACACACGAGTGTATAATTATATTTTTCAGAATCTAGGATAAAAATTTAACACTAGTATTTTTATTTTTTTTTTTGAAAATCGGTGATTATTATTTCTCGTTATCTATTGTAACTTAAATAACAACAATTGTAAATAAATATATTGCCTAAAATATATACTACATAAATATACTACCACAATTACATAAAAAAAGTTTAGTTTTTTGTGTTGAATTCTACCGTGCAAGAAGTAACGAAATCGGATAATTAGTAAGTGAATAAAATAAGAAATAGTAATTTGTGCCATTTAAGGGACAATATGCAGAGAATACTACAAAATATGTGATAAAAATTACGAATATACGAAAAACGTTTAAAAAGTTCAAAATGTGCAATATAAAATCGATGTTATATTTTAATAAAAAAATGATATAAATCGTATTCACATTTCTTGTCGGATTTCCAATAGCTTATTCTAATAAATATATGAATTTACATATAAATTTGTTCCGTATTTATTATACACGTAACACGGTGGCATAAAAAAAAAAATAAATATATATCTATATATTATATATATATATTATATATTATAGCTGCAATTACCACATTTAGGCCCGGTTTTTCAGTAATGAAAAATCTAAACTAGACTAGACTGAATCTCTACGTTTGTTTATTCATTAGAAAGTTGTTACTTGCGATTTTAAAATATTTTGTATTTAAAATCAATAATTTCACGCATTATTATAGCTGGAAATAAGAACACTTCAAAATATAAGTTTAAAATCAAAAATATGTTTAATTGATGTTATTTAAATAATAATGAAATAAGTTGTGTACATTTCTTATCGGATTTCAAATAACTTATTCTAATAAATATATCAATTTACATATAAATCCGTTACTTATTTATTATTCATTTATTTATTTATTTATTTTAAATACGTAACACGGTGGCAAAAAAAAAAAATGGTTAAAATTATCATATTTTGGTCCGGGTTTTCAGTACTGGTTATAACTTGTGGACTAACTTTGTTGGATACATTTATTCGGTGGTTAAACCCTCGGCTGGTTGTTTATCTTAGTGATTGATAGTAGTTATAATACTTGGGTAGTATTTAGAATAATTTTCAAGCATTATTAATATTTTTTAAATACTTTTTTTTAACGTATTTAATATAGTATTTTGAATAATAACCATTATTAACATAAATTATTATTACACCTAATTTTAAATCAATTTATTTATTTTATGGTATTGTCTTTTTTTTTTTGTAACAAAACTGATGAATGTAAAATGTCAGGTGTAATGCGCTGATGTCACACAGGCAACGCTGCCCAATCGGCAAGTGGTATAACGTGTGACCATGCTACGTTAAGTTGACGATCAATCGATTGGAATTTTATTATCATTATCGCAATGTATGACGGTGGCGAATGATAAGTATTGTACAATCCTACATTTTTCGAGAATAGAGAGACATAATTGAAATTTGAAAAAAATGAAAGTACACTTTTTTGGACCACAAATTAGTACCTTTATTTGTCAGGTATATAATACGGTAATATACGCGTGTAGTAGGTAGGTAGGTATCAAAAATTATTTTAAAACATAAAATAATGATTTTTTTTTGTATCCGTGGTTATAATAATTCTATGATAGGTATTAAATAAAACCGTTGTTAAGCTTTACTTTCGTTCTAATATCCTTTTGGGCGTATAATCAGGGGTGTAGTGGAGTTATAATGCGTAATACCATTTAAATTGGGTGTTACTTAATATATATACTATATTATATAAAATGATATTAAAAAACAAAAATTATAATTATAATTATAATTTATACATTATCATTTAATAATAAATTATTACAATAACATAATGTTAATATTAGTAACGTTGTGTTTTCTGTACACTTAAACCGGATACTAAACAATTCTTATCAGATATCCCATGTTTTTGCACAATACTCTTTCTTTTTTTTAATTCACACAATAAATGCTTGTTATGGTCTTCGACGAAATCCAGCTTTTCACAGATTCTAGCGTTTACTTGTTGAAGTTTGACCATCTTATCCAACACCATTTTCATTTCGACTGAAGTATCAACTATATTTTTTTTCTGTAACTCTTTGCTTAACTCTGCCACGGTAGTTTTAAACTTATGTTTAGAAACATGTAAATCATTCTGAGTTTGTTCTAATGTGATTTTTAGATCTGTGATGATTTGCATTTTTTGAGCTAAATGATTAGCTAATTCTTTTTTATCGCAATCGTAATGTTCTTTTTCTTTGGTTATATTATCTTTTTGAACTTCAAACGCAATCTTAAGATCAATGTTCTTTTGTTTTAATATATCACCGTCATTTTTTAATTTGTCTAGAGTAATTTGCAAATTTTTACATTCAGACTGTAGTGATGCATTACGTGAACTCAAATTTTCAGTAAATACAAGCAATTCATTTGTCTTGATCTCAAAACTTTCCATATGAGTCTCAAGATCAATATTTTTATTTTCCAAATATTTTACAGTAGACGTGCATTCAGTAAATTTGTAGTTAAGTTCTTCGATTAGAGTTTTTAATTTGACCACCTTTTGTAATCTTTGTTCAGAACATTCTTTTAAATCCAAGTACAATCGACTGTTCAGTACTATTTTTTCTAGATTACTTTCTTTATTAAATGATTCATTTTCTTTCATTAAAGATTCTAATTTATTTTGCAGTTCTTGAATTTCTTGTAATAATCTACTTTCCGTCTCGCGAGAACACTTTGAATCTTGTTCATATTTGTTCTTCCAGTATTCCAAATCTTTTGTAACCCTGGCCTTGTCATCTTTTAGAAAATCGACCAGAGCTTTGTATTCCTTTATTTCTTTGTTTTTTGATTCTATCACAGTTATACAACTAGCCACCTCCCTGGAGTTGGATTGAAATCGTACAATCTGTTTGTCTTTTTCCTTCAAACTGTCTAGCAATTTATTTTTTTCAGTGTTTAAATCTAATATCTCCTTTTCCTTGAGCACGTACCGCATGAATGCCGCTTCCTTTTCCTGTTTAGCAATGTCATACATCCTGTTTGAAGTCTGTAACTGCGATTCCAGATTGCTGACGTCCGTGAAGTATTTGTATTCTAGACAACTGCAGCCGATAGTAGTCGACTTCTGTTCGAATATATAGTCGAAATATTGTTATATTAAAAATCATTATTATGAAGTAATTGTTTCCATAACGACTGCTATATATTATTATAATATTACGAAATCCGACTTTAGAGTATTATATTTCTAGTGTTGTTGAAATATTATTGTTATAAATATTTGACTATTATTAATTCTCATTTAAATATAATTATGTAAGCATTTATTACAATTGTTAATACAACAATTGTGAATAATAATAATTAATAATAATAATAATAATAATCTATTATAATATGCTTTTGTATTGGTTTTACAATGTTTTTTTATTTTAAAAATATTTTTATGTATACCCAAAAATGCTTTAAGAAATGCTCCGATCATTATTACATGTAGCATTATTTTGTGGTAGCAAATTATATCTAGTTAGTACTTAAAAGAGGTTATTTTTATGCTTTAAATTTAATCTTTACTTTTATCATTTAAATTCCATAATTTTTTTTTGTAAATGTTTAAGTTTTTCTAATATTAGGAAAAGACTGTAAAACTACCACATTTGGTAATTTTTCAACCCTAATGCGGCATGTAAAGTGGTTGAAATATGAAATCTAAATTTTTACAGGATTTGAATATCCTAACAGAATAAGATTATGATGTATGTAAATTTCTGAAATAATTTTTTTGCTTATATAAGGTTGGACCACCCTAATATACATAATATAAATGTAATTAATGTATTTTATATAATAAAATTGCACTTTTTACTTTTAAAACTATTTATTTTTATTTGAAAAAAAAAAAAACAAATATTTAATATACAATACGGTATTATATATAGGTTTTTAAATTTTTATAATTTTCCAACAGCTGTTAAACGGATTTTAAGTTATATACATAATATAATATATCATAAATTAAACATAAAACTTCAATTTTGATCAAGAATTAATCAAATAACGATATTTTTACATTTAAGATAAAATAATTATTAAATACGAACATTCTATAATAAAATAATAATATATGATATTATGTATACCGTGTCCTGTCCGATATATACACAGACTGCGGTACAAATTTCAAATACATCATTATCATTAATTAGTCATTTAATCAACTAATTTCAGTTCTCAACTCAGTTTTTCAACTGAAATTTCAAAATAATTATGATTTATTGATTATGATAAACCTGCCTTAAAAAAAATATTTAAACAAAAAGTGACCTTTTATAAACGTTATTTTCTCAAGTAAAACATCTGAATTCTATTTCTATTTCTATATTGTTATATTCAAAAAGATAAATTAATAATTTACTAGAATCTTCTAGCCAGAATTTATGTTTGTTATTGCTTCGACTCCCAATCGAGATTTTGCCATTTTGGTATGGAATTCCACACAGAATTGACTCTGCAATCATATATGTAGCTGGCCCAACATTATTAAGCTATTTTTTGTAAACTACTATATATCACTTCAGGTTTAATATCATCAAGATGCATATAAAAATCCCATTCTCTTTATCGTTCGGATATCTATTGGTTCTTCCATTATTCATTGACTTTACATATTAACACATGAAAATCGAACATTTTTTTTTCTGTATATGTATAATTATTACATATATCTGACGTGTGTGTGTCTCGTGGGTTCTGAGTCCCTAATATTTATCAAGTATATGCAAAAACAAATATAAATGATTAAATAATAACAATTAATATTATTATTTTTATTTTATTAATTGCCAGTCGGCAATTTTATATAATAGATATGGTTATGAGGTATATATATTTATATATAAAAAAAAAGAAGCTAGCTATTTATTATCTATATTATTATTTAGTGACTAAAATATGTTTACAATGTATTAAAAGACAGAATATGTCTTATTATGAACTTAAAATAAAGTGTTTTCTTAAGACTATATGTATTATGTAAAACATTTTTTTCTATATTTAAGAGAATTTTGATGTATTTTTAGTGAATTTATTTTTTCTTGTAAGAATTAATCACAGTTTTAAGCCGGGTTTACATTGGAGTGACAAAACAGAAACATTTTGTTTTCGCGAAAAAACGACAACATTTCAGAAACAAAACTAAAACATTTTAGAAATAAATTTGTCGTCGACGAAAAATTGTTCATGTTTTTGGAAAAATTCGTGGTCCCGTCGGTTCCGGAAAAAACGAAACGGTTTTTGTTTTGTTTGTGTTTTTAAAAATGGTGTTTATCAATTTAAACATGTCTCAGTATTTTTTGTTGTTTTTAGGTGATAGTAAAAATTTTATTTAATTTGAGCAAAAATCAAAACCTACAGAATTACCAAAATAAAATAAATGGATATAAATATATAATGTTTTAGTTTTGTTTTGTTTTGTTCATGTTGTTGTTTTGTGTACAACAAATGTAAACCAATGTAAACCAATGTAAACCCTGCTTTAGGTTTTTTTATTTGCTAATTTTTTTTTAGATTACATATAATTTTTAACAGATTAACTATTAATATACTATGTAATATATATACTATATACTATATTTATATACTATAAATACAGAAAAAATGAAATATAAAAAACAGTACTATATAAAAGCTAATTTGTATTTGGAATTTTTTAATTTTTTAATTTTTTTTTATATTTAAAATTTAAAATACATATTTTATGTGGAATGACATTATTGATTATAGTGATAATTATTTAATTTTTTTTGGAACATTTTTGAGGGAATTTTTATCGATATTTTTTATGTCTTCTTGGGCTTCTTCTGAAAGTTTTCCTATAGGTACAAAATCTATATATTTAATTATTTGAGAACAGTGAATTAATATTTCATGTACTGTAGTTGGCATATAGTACCAATCACAATTTGCTTAAAATAATTTTGATGGGTTTTTAAAGCATATTTCTCAAATTTGTTTATATTTATATCGAATCCACTTGAAAAGGCTTGTTTATCTACTTGCTTGTCCTATGTATATGTCCTCTGTATATGCCTTGAATGCGAACGTTTGTGCCTGGTTGCTTTGAGTCTTTAGTGTCTAACACACTTCGTAGGTACGTTACACCAAAGGGTCTTAATAAATTAAAATATCTAAGATGAGAAGCTGCTAATAAAGTAACCTGGTTTTTATAAATATAGATGGAGGGCTACTGATTAAGGCAACTAGAAAGTGTTCACTACGCACCTTATCTGTAGTTTAAAAGGTTTTGATTAAACGTTTGTCTGGAAATAGATCACAAAAATATTAGTCGACTAAATCTTGCTTTTGATTGGTTTTTTTTAAGACACTTAAAAAGATTTTGAAAAATGTTAGGGGTTGTAGTGAACTCCGCCTCCACAATTTAAGATTGTTTGGAGCTGTTTAAAACTTGTTTTAGGCTCTGACTTGTATTATTATATATTTTGGTAACTCTTCAGTTTGTAGTGAAATTTTCATATAGGGGTCTGAAAATCTGGCTGATGTCTGATGTGTCAAATATCGAACATTTTATCTGTATCGTGGGTAAAATTTATTGTATTTTCGAAGTTTTTACAACTGTTTTAAATGTATAATAAATATGAGTATATACTCTGTGAACATTTAAACATGTTTAGAAGCATTATTTTCTGTATTATAAGAAATATTATATAATGTTATAAGAAATAATCGTGGTTTTGGGTAGTTTCTCTATTTGCGTTTATCGAAAAAGTCGAAAGTACCCGGATAAAATTTACTACTGAATAACGCGCGTAACGATTGGATCAAGTCTTCTAATCGAAAAGTTCAAAAACAAAAAAACAAAAACAAAATAATAATAATAATAATAAAGGAAAACGTTATTGTAAAACATACTATATTGTTATTTATTTTTTATACGCGTTATTATACAAACCTTGATGAACCTACGATAATTTTTTTCGCAACCCTGTTGACTAGGAAGTCCACATACACGTTGTATTTACACGTACATTACATTATGTTTGGTTTTTTGTTTACTCGTTATCCTTACATGTCTCCTCATGTGTACGTAGAGATTATATTATATACGTTTTACGTTCGTTATAATTCGAACGCCGTAATTGTTATTATTATTATTATACGTATCACTGAACACAGTGTGCGATATCGACGGGGATAACGACGGGGACGTGTATCGACCACCTACTACTACTATTGTTATTACTATACTGTGTTATTTGTTGTTTGCTTGACCATGGTCACCATCGGGGGATTTTTTTTTTCTTCACAAAAATCAAATTGTACGAGATTTGATTATATAATACCCGGTGACATAATATAAACGTGGTATATATATAATATAAAGCACGTTTTTTGCGGAAACTACGTTTTCATAAAATTAATTTCCCATAAATGTGATCATTTTCAAACAATATTAAATAGTGTTTAGAACGCTTATTAAAAAAATAAACATACTTACCATAAACACGCATTAAATTGCATTGAAAAAAAATTAAATAACAACTTTTATAGCTCTAACTTTAATATTTTACAAAACTCATGACACTGCATCGAAAATTTTCGCCTTTTCATTTATACTAGGCTTTATACTAGAGCTCGAATCCTTAATTTTTTTTCAAATTGATCCGCAAATTCTAAGAAGTATTGGTATTGGGAAGTGAAATGCCGTGCGGGGGGACGGGAAATAGTGTCATAATTCGAAAAATTTATTTTTTTCCCGTATGTATTGATTTCTCTCGATACCCTTCCTGAGAACAAAAATACTCGATATGATATGATTCGTCTATAAAATCTGTTGGTGGTGAGGGGGGCAGGCAAAATTTGCATTTTTTTTGATTATGTGTATTTTTAATTTTGTTATTTTGGTTAAAGTTTTGAATTAAACAAAATTGTTTTTGCATACTTAAATGTTTAATACTCGTATTATAAATAAAATAAAATTATAACTCACATTATACTTATATCCTTATTTATATATATAATATATATATTATATTATATAGGTATTATATTGTATATTATATGTTATATATTTTATATATTTATTTTATTTAAATAAATATGTATTATAAATTTCAAGAACAAAATTACAATAAATAAAAATGTACCATCTTTAAGCTATGCTTGTGTTAAGAATTTTTAAGATTTGTAGTTAGAGGGTATATTCTTTTTAATATTAATAGCCAACTTTTATAGGTAATATGTCATTTAATAATATACCTACTTATTCTATTAATAAATATTTTGCAAATTTACTTTGTAACAATTGTGATTTATTTCAGAATGGAGATGGTGTGATGTATAATATTATAAATAAAATAAAATTATAACTCTCTAATACTTTATATCCTTCTCAATCATTTATACTAGGTTAAAGTTATTATTTATAATAAAACTATACAATTCTTCAGGTATTGATTTATTTTTTTTGCGTTTCTTCAAAATGAAGGGCCTCCACCAAGTGCCATTGTATACAATGATGGTTGTTAGACAACTTCTGCTCCAGATCCGGAAAGCGGTATCCGAGGGTCTGGTGCAGCGTGTCACATCAATAGTATAAATACTATGATTGATGAAGTTCGTTATTAGGTGATAGCAAACGGTTTTCAATCCATTGCTCTGGTAAACAAAATGTATAATTGTATAAACAGTGTGAAACTTTTGGTGAAATTAGAAATCCATTATCTCAGATATTGAAGGAGCTATTGGGGGGGTTTTCTAGGACTAAAACCTATAATTATTACAAAAAATCGTATTTTTCTTATAAATTGTCTTAAGTCTGGGATTCTCATTATATGTATATATCATATAGGTACACCCCCCCTATATATATATTATAGAATAAGAAACCCTCTCAAAATCTATTTCTTGCCATGATAACAGTATATACCGGTGACTCGGATTACACACTACTCTAATGATACAACTGCGAATGTACATGACAAATATGACGACTCATTTAATGGTGATGCGTGATCAAAAATGTCCGTATATCACCTGAACAGCGAAAAAACGGCGTATACTTCATGACGACGACAGCACACGTCGTAACAACGCACATTTTAGGGAAAATTTTGACCGTTACACTAAACGTGCATTATAAAAGTATTTTTCGACACGCCAGTACAGTGCTGCACCGTGTACTATAACCAACCCTGATTCAAGAAATTGTTACTCGATACATACTTACCTACTCACAATGGATGTAGCTTTCGATATTTGAATTTTGAACAAATCAATCATTCAACATTGTTACAGTAAGTGTTCATGAGAAAAGTGTTGTAAAATGCAACAGGTGTGTTAAGGTATTCAAAAATCAACACGATTTGGAATACCATAACAAATATATTTACAATTATTTTACCGTATAGCTACAGATTTTCCAAATGTGGAATATGACTACATACATTTTACTTGTGCATTTAATGAAAACAATTTAAAATTCATAATACATAATAGATCTGAATATAATGACTGATTACATTTGGACATTTAGGAGACAATTAAAATTTTAGGTGGTGCAATATGTAATATAATAGCAAAAAAAAATATATTTGATTCTAGTGCATTGGAGTTATTACTTAAAATATGTTGCTTTAATTGCTTTAATGTATGATCTTATACTTATATATTAATTAATATGTTTCTTTTTTACTCTATAATAAATATAAATAAATAATAATATAATATAATGCGTAAAAATTTGTCTACAAAAGCCTAAGATTGTGGGGAGACAAGAGTTCAAAATGTTTCTTAATTTTATAAATTTACTTATCAACACTGTTTACAAATTTAAATACAAATGAAAAAAAAAATAAGAACAAAAACAAAATTGTTGAATGAAATATAAATAAATCATATATATCCGTTCATGAAGAAGTGGCTATGTAGCTCTCTAGGGTGCGTCCAAGACCATTTGTCATCTGACGCCAGAATTGGCAGGGTATTTATTTTTCGAAACCTTGCAATTTGATATAGTAATTCTGTAGGGCACGAGTCGCTGATTCCATTTCTGCTTTCAAATTTTTGCGGAAAAGAATACCTATTATTATTACCTATATTATATTTCTCTATTTATTGATTCCATTTCCAAATTTCACATTTTGGTCGTACCTTATCAGTTCGTGTACCTGAAAGCATATAATGTTATGTATTATATTAGAAGATTGCTATACAACGCGTAAATTTCTTGTTGAACCCTTGTCCTACTTACTTATAGTACTATTTGTCCACGCACACCAGGTAACTTGAAAGCATGTCATGATTACTCCATCCACTCCCAGCTCCTATACCTATAGTAGGTACCTATACTAGATATAACACTCCTTGGATACAGTTTTGGCTGCAGATTGTGTTGGAAACACAAAAATTCAATGTCAGTTATATATAGGTACTGTGGTATTTATTAGGTACTTATAATACTATTTCTCCACGGTATTTGTGTCCAACGGTGTATTACCAACCAGGCAAACTTGACATGCATGTCATGATTATTAGTCCAAACTATAAAAAAATATTTTTATAGCATCCACTCCATTTTTTTCTACTACAATGCGGACATTTAACATGTGCTTATTTTCATATAACAATAATAAACAATCGTGATAATAGAATTCGACCAAATGACGTAAAAGTAAATAATATACGATCGTCGTCTTGTGCGAATTTGTAATATATTGAGGCAATTTAAAATATATATGAATGAAATAACACTAGAATTCCCGGAACTGGATGCTGTAAAAATATTTATGATGAAAAATGGTTTGGACTAATAAAATCAGCGTGTACCTACCTACATTACCCCCTGTACCTCCTTCAATTTTGACCCAATCTTTTCGATTATTTTTTAATCATATGGAAAACAACATTCTAAGACTTATTTGATTCTTGTAAAAAATTCGTAACTATAGCGGTTTTCGCGTAAAATGAATTTATGTGAAGTTTACGGTCTTTAATGTAATCTGCGGTGGGGGAGGGGTGTACAAAATCCTTCAATATTGACCTAATCATTTCGTTTTTTCTTTTATCTAGTAAAAAACAACATTTCAAGACGTATTTGACTCTTGTAAAAAATTCGTAACTATAGCGGTTTCGGCAGAAAATGATATTTTATACATTTCGCACACCCCCCCGCTGGTCACTTCCCAGTTCAATAACTTGTTAGGTATTCTTTTCCGCAAAAATTTGAGAGCAGAAATGGAATCGGCGACTCGTGCCCTACAGAATTACGGCGTCAGATGACAAATGGTCTTGGACGCACCCAAGAGAGCTACATAGCCACTTCTTCATGAACGGCCGGAATTGGCAGGGTATTTATTTTTCGAAACTTTGCAATTTGATATAGTAATTCTGTAGGGCACGAGTCGCTGATTCCATTTCTGCTTTCAAATTTTTGCGGAAAAGAATACCTGACAAGTTATTTGACTGGGAAGTGACCAGCGGGGGGGAGGGGTGTGCGAAATGTATAAAATATCATTTTTTGCCGAAACCGCTATAGTTACGAATTTTTTACAAATAACTAATACGTCTTAAAATGTTGGTTTACATGGCTGTAACAAAAACTAATTAGATATATAGGTATATTTATCAAATATTTGTTGTGTTCCACAGCACCCTTGAGGTCCAACAATAGCTGCGTTTTTTTTATAGTGGTATCCCCTGTAGTAGGCCTAATCCACTGTTAAAAAAAAACTATTTACAATATAGGCCAAAGGGCCTTTTCATATTTTAATATGACTGACCTTATATATTTACGCCGAATCCGCGGCAC
>JAIPRL010005839.1:0-30087 GCA_025469235.1 Pemphigus obesinymphae
TATACATATTTGATGTAAACTCAAGTCTTTAAAAAAATACGACAAAATAATAACCAACTACGATATAAATAATATAAAATATATAAAATCCCTACGATTTTTTCTATAACGTGCTTAATCGTCTTAATCTTCCTTCACTTGCCGGCAAAGGAATTTAATTTAATTTTTCTTTTCTATAGAAATTCATTGAAGACAAAAGTGTGACAATCCTACATCACTTTCTAGCATTAATTTCAAAACTTCTTCTCGAGCTACTCGTTTACACTTTTTTATTTCGTTCCTGTACGCACCAAAAATTATTCCAAAAACCAGCCGCTATTTAGAATGATGCTAATAATTTTTATAATGCCTATATTTATTTATCGTTTTGCTATTTATAAGTTTATATGTTTATTGTATTTCTATCTTCTTCTTCTTCTTCTCCTTCGCTTTCTTTCCCAACTATTTGGGGTCGGCCACCCTGGTCCTACACTTCCACTTAACTCTATTATGATGTTTTTGATGCTTTAAAGAAATTCAATTTGAAACTACAACCTTTAAAATTTCCTTTTATGAGAAAACAAGTTATTCACTTAGGACATATAATTACAGATAAAGGTGTGAAACCGGATTATCAGAAAATCAAGGCTGTATTTGAATTTTCAATTTCTAATAATGCAAATTGTTCCAATCGAATCATTATGGAACCAATGGTTATTACTAGATTATTATCATATGTATTTGAAAACATTTTTATGAACATTGTTGGGCCCCCTTCCTCGTTAACAAAATTATTTTGGGCTATAGGGTCAGAAAATCACGAAGCCAACACAGTAGCATGTTGTTAGCTATAATTTAGTTTTTGTTTAGTATTTATAATATGTTTGGAAGTTGATAAAAGTGAAAAATGCCAATGCATGTTTTTCACTGAAAAATTCTCGGTGTGGCACCCTCTTAAAATAACAAAAACACCTATGCAATTGCAAATACATAATTTTCTTTTTACCAAATATCAAGATTTTTTATTAAAGTCAACAAAAATGTATAATATACATAATTTATTAATTATAATAAATAAAACACAACTTAATAATAGTATTAAGATCTTCAATATTTTTTATAAACTGGGTTATTACCTGTGCATGTCTGAATATAATCATATGATGGAGAAATTCATAACTTATAAACAAAAGTTCATTTTTATTTTTTCTATAGATTTTATGGACTATTTAATAATATCATATGGTATGTAAATATTTGTTATGATTAAAAGATCATAAAATAAAAAATGTTATAGATATAAGACATTTTTGCATGGTTGTTTGTAATGATTATCAATATAAAATTCTATATTTATATGTTTTACAGGCAAGAAAATAAAATACTTATATTATTTTACCTACTTGATTACCTGATACCTTACTTGATTTTATATACTGAATTAAAAATATGGAACACATATCATATTTATATAGATATAATTCACATATTATTAAAAATGTGTGCTACTATGAAAAAAAAACTAGTTAACACTGACAATCACACAGAAAACTACCATAGAGTAATGATTAGGATTATGGTAACAAAATAATATTACATAGAATTTGTTGTATATATTAATAAATAACCTTTAAACTCTTTAAAAAATCAATATACTCATAACTTAAACACAATCCTGAGGGCTGAGGCAAAATGGTAGCCCTCTTCCCTCTTATCAGCATAAATTGTATTTTTAATACACCATTCATTTCCAATTTAGTTCAGTGTTTTTATCTATTTATAATAAATTATTAAAGATAATTACATATAATTTAAGATTATAATGGTCAAATTATCAACATTTTAATCATTTTTTCAAGTTTTGAATATTTTTAACAATCTCTATTTTATAAATTTTGCATACTGTGATGTAGAATATTTTTCTGTAATATTGATTTTTATACTTACATATACAAATCTAAAAAAATACATTTAAAATACACAGGAACAAATGCAGTACAAATTCAATTTTGAACAAAATATTTTACTAAGATTTAGAATAATATCAAATTTAAAATAGAGATTGTCATTTAAAAATGTATACAACTATTGAGATTAAAAATATAAAAATAATCAGAAATAAATTATAAAAAAATAAAAATAAAAACACATAATTCTGATTATTACTTTTTTGTGAAGATTACCTCTTTAAATAATAATTTTAATTTTAAAACACTGTATTTGAAGTATCTAATTAATTTATACACTGTTAATTATTAGAATTAACTAGATACTTCCGACTTAAAAAAACAAACACTTAATAATAAAATGTGTTTCGCATTAAAAACTCACTCTGTTTATGTATCATAAAAACTGAGGGGACGGATAGTTTTATAAAAGTTTATCCCCTAAATCCCAAAAAAAATGCATTAGGTTGATTTTGTATATAAGGAATATAATAAAATCATAACAACAAAATATCTGCAGTTTTTAATATTATATTTAAGTATTACTTAAAAAATGGTAAATACAATTTTTTTATTATTATTATTAAATATTTATCATACTGGAATAGCCTATAATAAACTTTGCAATTAATAATAAGTATTTACTATAAAACAAAATTAAAAAAGAAAAAAAACATAATAATAATACTCTAGGAAGATAAAAACGCTCACATAATAACATAGTAATAATAATTATTCGCAACCACCAAAACAAAACAAAAAGAAAACACATACATATTATACATATCTTTGATTATCAATGATAATATATATATAATGTATAAATAAAACTATATAAAGATACAGAAATTATTGACTATGGTGTATATTTGACTAAAACGACACAAAAGAAAAAAAACACTTATACAATATATGTCCACGTGCCTAATACGGGTATGTGTTAATATTGTAATAATATCTAAGATTTATTTAATAAAAAATTAAAACAAACAAAACAAAACAAAACAAAAATAAATAAATAAAAAATGAATGGGTTATAAATATAGACAAATTTAATATGTATCTATAAATCATTATTGCACCCGGATATAATTTGTTTATATAAAACATTTTTTTTTATTCATTATAATAATTATGACTCTAGTAATATACTAAATGAATTAAACATCTAAATTAAGTCTTATACATGGCTAATTTTTTGTTGATGACTAAACTTTATTAATTTTTTTTTTTTTTTCATCGCCTATCGCTTACAAGAAAACCATAATATTTACATATACATATACATATACATATCATACATGTATATTATTATGAATGTTAGAGGTAGTCCGATGAATGTGAGGGACACACAGTAATATTTAAAAATATTATTTTAAAGTTATACAGAATAAAAGTCAAATTTCTTTAACCAAATGTTTTTTTGTAAAAAAGAAAGAAAAATAAGCGAGGTAGAAATTGTTAATATTCCTTGGGCAATGTTTGTTATTCAGAAAAAAATGGTTCAAACATGTCATTAACAATTTGTCTAAAATTCCACAATATACTATGTTGGATGTAAATAATAATAAATAATAATAAATTTAAGATAGCTTGCACACAGGAGAACATTGTTTTTCAGTGTAAAATTCAGTTTGCTCACCCCAAAAAATTGTTTAGTGTTTACTCGTTGCCTGAGATCGGTCAAATACAATAATATATAAATTATTATAAATATATGTAGAGAAACAATTTGACAACGTCTGTTTAATGACACGATAATACAATTAAGCTCACCTGTAAATATGTTGGTCGAAATGAGATGTAATAGAATTTACATAAGCCCTAATATAATCAAATTCTCATTTATATTATTCATTAGTATATATATAAAGAATAGAAAACTTTACCCCAGATAGACATTTTTAAATAAAATTAATTGAAAAACCAAATTTTTGATCATCCTATTAGGTATAATCATGTCTTGTGATTGAAAATTCTGCACCACGACATTATATAGGTAATTTTTAAAATACAATATATATTAGTAATTAATTTTTAAATATCTACAAAATATGACTAAAAATTAAAGTTTTTGTATACCATTAAATATTAATTATTATTATTGTTATTAATCATATATAGGTACATCGTAATCACGCGACTAACAATAAGCATACAATAAAATTCAAGTAATACGGTTGTTTAGGTGATGATGCTGTGGTTTGTTCAAAACAAGATTACCATATATAAATTATATTATAATATTATATATACATTATGTATACAAAAAGGGAGATGTAAATTTTGTAAGATTGTGATTGTATTTTTTTTTCAAGAGACTGTGTCTAAAGATTAAATTATATTTATATTGTGTGACACCGTCCTCTTTTCCATATATATATTATATTATAACTAACGCGTATAACTGGTGTCAGCGGGCAGTGACAGCCAACTCCGTTCATCGGACGTCCGTCATATTTTGCTTGGACCCAAAGATTTTTACAAGTTGATTTTCATAGTCTTCAATGTTTCGTTTCATAATGTTCATGCACGGGCCCAGCAATCGCTCGAACGCGTCGACATCCAGAACTGAAAAATCAAAACACAGATAAATCGAAAAAATGTCGTATAGTACATTTTCAAGGTTAGAATTCAATTAAAGATGTTTTTATTTGTCATACTGTCATATTTCATGATAGAAAATATGTAATTCAGATATAATTTTATATTCCGTAATTTGTTTTGTTAACTCAATAAAGTTATAAAAATAAACGGTTTTAACCTAAAGATATTGTATTTTGATGTCTATGATCAAAAATTAGATATGTATTTCTTAAAACTCCAATCAAAAATCAATTTTCCGTTTTTAAAATGTATTAAAGAAAAGAAACAGTGTACAATTATTTATTTATTGTTATTTGTTTAAATTATTATTTTTCTTATAACTTTCTACATCTATAATATACATAATATATTATGAAAATAGTAATATAAATAATATAAAAAATATATATATATGGTACAATATTTCGTGACTTACAAACGGTAATATTTTTTTATACATTTTTTACTTTAAAAGTAAGAAATATGGACGAAATAAATGTTTGCATACAAATGCATATATTTTAAATATAAGCATATATTAGAATATTTCTTTAAAATTTTAATATCATATTAGGTGCATATTTCAAGGTTTTTGGACGCATAAATGCAAATAATTTTAAGCTTTTTTAGTGCATAAAAATCTGGTATCTTTACTTATAAGTTATAACTTATAACTTTATCGAAAATTGCTCACTTGAAAATTTAGATAATCTTAAATAATTTTGATGGTGTAAGACAATTCAGTTTTCCAGAAACGTACATATACCGAAATATATTTTGCCTTATTATTAATAGCTATTTTTTAATATGCAATAACAAAAACATGTTTTTGACATAAGACTACTTTTGAAATATATTTAAAGATTTTTCTATAAATCGTTAATTTTAATTCTTCTTAAAATTACATTTAGTAAAACGTTCTTTTAAAAGTTAACATTTTGTTTATTGATATTTTGAACAGTAAAATGTACCTAAAATGACGACTAAAATATCTACAATAATCGAAACTTTGAGCTTAAAATTATGACTATATTATTTTGAATACCTATTGATGAGAGACAGTCCGCCGGTTGAGGGAATAAAATAGTGAGGAAATCGATTTTTTTTGTCATCAGCTTTAGCCGTTCAGCTAATCTAAGTTACGCTACTAGAAGGGGGGGGGTTGGAATGGAAAATTCTGAGTTTCCGAGGTATTAATTTATAATTTTGTTCCGTAGAAAAATGATTCAATATTGGGACAATAAATTTTTTGCCAATCAATTTTTGATATTTATGCAAATGATACAGCTCCGATCATAACTGGAGAGACGTGGGACTCAGCAATACATAAAGCAGAACTTTCTTTAAAAAAAAGTTATTGAATGGTTCTCAATAAATAATTTAACATTGAACAAAAACAAAACAGTCTTTTTAACATTCTCAAACTCAATTATAGTACAACTCCAGTTAATTTAAAATTAAGAGTCCATAATACAGACTGTCAACTTGACAACACATTGTAATTGTTCTCTTATAAAAAGAGAAAAGTCAACTAAATACTTAGGAATAATATTTGACCAAATTTACGATGGAATTTTCACATTTCTCAGTTAGTTCTCAAGCTAAGGAAACTATATACATTTTACAATATGGCTAAACAATTCCTACATACATACTGGTTAAAGAATACCTATTATGCATTAACTCAGTCTGTAATAGAATACGGAATTATAGCATTGGGAGGAGCAACTAAAACTTTAATAACAAATATTCAGATAGCACAGAACACTATATTGAAAATTATATATAGTAAGCCTAGGTTAAATCCAAATATACAGCTATATAACGAAATGTAAAAAAATGTTAAAAAAATATTGTATTATATATCCAAAAAATAATTACTACACATAAAATTTATTTTATGATATATTTAATTATATTATGTTATGAACTCTCGTCTATCGCCACAAGGTTTACCTTAGTGATAAGCGAGGCAGTAAAAATAAAAATAAAAATATTTTTTTGTTAAGAGGATTTCGCACGGTAAAAACATGTTTACGCAAAACAAATAAAATAGCATTTAAAAATAATTTTACATTTAAAACACTTATTACAAAATTGATATAAAACAACATTTTGAAGATAACCTCATTAGTGTTTTTTCAAATAATATGTTTAAAAAAAGTTAGCGTCTTAAAAATGAGGAGGAAAAAATAGTATTTTGTACCTTCGATAACGAGCTTAATATTTAGAAAATTGTAAAACCCCAATGAAGTTATCTTTGAAATGTTGTTATCTACAAATTTTATAATAGGTATTATAACTTTAAAATCACTTTAAAAAGCCATTGTATTTGTTTTGCGTAAACGTATTTTTAAACAAAATATATCATCATTACACCACAATAAAAAATAGTGTTGACACAGAACTATTTTTTAATTACTTTTAAATTATATTAAAATATTCTTTCATTATTAAATTTTTATTTTTCTTAAAATTTCTAAAAAATAGCCTATACAGAACCATTTAAAAATGGAATGTGCGACGTCCTCTTAAAGATTTTGATCATTCGTACTTTCTGTTCTAAGCATAGAATAAATAAATACATTTATTCAAATATTTCTTTATTCATTAGAAAAATTATTCTCAAGTTATCCGGTTCAATCATTTTGCTTGAAAGCAGTTTATCTATGAAATTGTATAAGTTTAATAAAATAGGCGTGGCGACACGATGGTCCAAAGGGATCTATCAGACTTCTCTTATCGGTGTCCAACAAAAATAAACTGTATTGGCACAATAATTATTATTGTTTTACATACCCCGACAACTTATCATACACATATACAACAATAATGAATTCACTAACTAATTTTTTTTAATGTAATAATTAATTCTGTCAATATCTAACAACATTATGTACATAAAACATTGGCACTATTCCAATAATTTGTTAATATGAGAAATATAATATAAGACTGTTATAATATACTAAACTGTATAGTATTACAGTGAGAAATCAGTATGAAAAAAATTGTCACAATCATGATACCCTTTAGGAGGGAAAACGAGAGAAAATACTTGTGCCTCTCCTGGAAAGTACGCCTTTTTTTAAAAAAAAATAGTAAAATTCACAAGTTTTCAAAAATCACCAAGAAATTTAAAAAAAAATCTCAATAGTGTCTATATATAGTATAAACCTATATTTGAAACCTTTAAATACTTTTACTCGTCTTGAAGTATTTTTCGAAAATAAAAATTCAATACCTACATCGTTGTAAAATCATTAGTCATTACAAATGCGTCGTCACTCAGTTCAGAATCTAAATAAAATAAACACAAATAATATTCTAAATTTGATCACCTTTTGACCGATGTCAATCGGACAAGGTTAGATTAACTGTTCCCAGCAGTATTGATAAAAAAAAAAGTTACCGATTCGGGTGGGGTCAAATGATAGGGTCACGTATAGTTCTTATAGACAAATGTAAAAGAAAACCTCGTATTCATTCATAAAACAGACAAGTTCATACACTTTTTACTTAAATATTTATTTTATATTTGTAAACACTAGGTTGGAAAATAAAAATAAAAACTTTTACGTTAACACCGAAATACAGAAAGAATACGAGAGAACTATTATAGTATGCATTTATACATATAGATATATACAAAGAAAACGTTGCATAAAACTTAGATTTAATTAAATTAAAAATAATATTATTTTTAGATACATATGAGTAATACTGGAAAGACAAAACGTATAATAGTTTCATATCTAAAAAATTGATTTTGCATTCGATTGTGGCTAATATCTTATAATTATTAACGTGTAAAACACGAGTATAATAAGTTATATGCCATAACTTTATGCCATCATCTGATATTTAAACGAGACTGTTCCATTTTCTTCATTAAAAACATGTACGATATAAATATGTATAAAAATTAATTTTTTTAGTATTAGTAATTTAGTATTTTACATTTAAGGTGTATTGTATTTAAGGTATTTTATGTAGTGCCATATGTAGCAAAAAATTAAAATAGTTTTTAATAACTCATAAAACGTGTTTAAATGCATATATTACAAAACGGCTAAGTAGGGTGCTAGATAATATCTTTATCATTGTTTTATATCAATATTATTAAATATAATATATATATATATATATATATATATATACCTATATTAAAATATTATTTATAATGCATTCATATTTTATCATTATCTTTAGGGTAGTTTAATAATGTGTTTTTGAATTTTTTTTATGTAATTTTCACATTTTTATAGTCCGATATGACATTAATAATTACTTTGTAGAACACTTTATAAAAAATAATAAAATAAATAATTTATATGTATAAAAAAATAAACTAAGTTTCGTAGAGTAAAACTATACATTTTTTAATGTTATTAAAATGAGCCTATATTATATTATATAGTCTAAAAGGGGTTATTAAAATCGGGTTCGAAAGAAAACCGCATCATACCCATCATATTGTCAGGAGAAGAAAACATAAAAGAATGACTAAAATGACAGTTACCTCTAAAAAACTTGGGTAATGAATTAAGGGGCCTCCACAAAACAAGATTCTAAGGAGAATTATACAGATTTGTGCTTCATTAGTGAAGATGATCAACGGTACTCAATGATTGTTAATCAATGGATGGAGATTTATGGAAATGCATTGACATGCCTCGATTGATGGCGAAACTGTGCAATAATTGACGATCGTTTAGATGTTTGCTTGGGCCGAGCCCTACGGAAACAATCACAGAGCAACTAACAACTGACGAAAGTATATTGACATGTTGATCGAACCTTCAATTGAGACTGTCAATATTATTCACTATCTCCGGTAGACTTAGTAACCCGTGCACAAGTTAGAGATCTATTTTTCACTCAAATAGACGAATTTAATTTCGAAAAAAATATTCGAAGCATTCAAAAATTGTTTTTATTCAATTAGATACTAGTTTGTGATCAAACATTTTGGAAACTTTAAACGGTTTTAATTATAATATAAAATAGGAAAATTACTTGGAGTAGGTAATGAAGAATTTATACACGTTTTAAAATTTGTTATCCGAGCGCATGCATCGTGTAGAACTGTTTGAATTAGAATGAAAAGTTTTTGACAACAAAACCGGCGATATGGAAGCCCCTTTATATATTCGTTTAGAGGAAATTTACATGCTTTATAATATGGCATTTCAGGCTTTGGCATTTAATATAGCATTGTCATCTCCACGTTGATAGGGTAGAAATATTAATTAAAAACTCTTTTCCCCGCTGGCATATATTACCACCATTTAGTGAAACAGCCGCCTCAGTGTAAGGATTATTATAAGCGACGATATTTCGTTTCTCTCTATTACACATATAACATAGAAATGCAGACATTTTCTTATTTTCAACAACCCGATCGATCTAATGATGCGATACGGGTTTTGAAAATTTATCTGAATTCGTTGAGAAGTTTTATGAACGACTTTTCTACTTTTAAATTTTGAAACTTTTACATTTTGGTCGTTTAATAGTAAATGTAGTAAACACCGCTAAGTAAATTTATTTTAAAAGTCATTAATTTTAGATAATATCTTACTGTGTTGTGTTATTTAAATGATTATTTTTTCTAAAAATAAAAATAACTATTCAAGTTAGTTTTGAATCAATTAAAATTTCGAAAATATTTCCTCTAGTTTCTTTAAGTTTCCCATACTTCTTTTAGAGAGTGGCGATATAATTTAATTTTACAGTTTTATTATATAATATTCGAAATTCATTTATATATTATTTCGATATAAAAATTATTTAGACCAGTGTTTTGGTTTTACCATTCAATTTTCTAGGAAAAAGAATAATACATATTTGCATACTAATTATAGATTCCAAGCTTGAGTAAGTATCGATTTTTTAAAAACTTATACCTGCCCTCATTAAGCATAGCTTGTGTCGTGAAAAGGGACAGAGTTCCAGTTTCAACACATGGTTAAAACACCAGTTTCGACTGTCACAAATCGGAATAGAAAAATTTTATGACGAGTTATCCACGGGTTTTTCTTACTAAATATTTTTTGATTACACACATAGACTTTACATAAGAACTAAAACTTCGAAACCACGATCTGTTACCGGAATATAGCGAAAAATGTAAAGAAATTTGTCTTAGATTTAATTTTAGATTTTTAGAAAGTCAACTCCTTTTCTTTGGCTTTACAATGATATTTATTTTTCTAAAAACGACTATTCAACCAGAATACTTTATCCAATTGTTATATTTGAACTTATTTTACGGTAGGTCGGTAGCTAATTCCATCTTTAAAGTATTATACTTTACTTTAGAGAGGACATTTTTAAATTTTTCGATAAACAAAGGAAAATTACTGAAAAATTACGTAAAAACACGATTTTGTCAAAATCAATTTTGGTAATGTTATAGAAATTCCAAAAATAATTCTAGTCTTGAAATTCACAAAAAAAAAAATGTAATTTAGTATTTTATTGATGTGATACAATTTTAAATTATAAGTAGTGTATAGATTTTAAATTCCTAAAATGGATAAATTTAGGTTTTGAGAATTGAACATTTTTTGAAGTACATATGTACATTTATAGAACATAAATACTATGTTTTTATTAATTAAAAACAAAATGGTTTACAATATTATTAATTAATGTATGTTCATAAGTACACATATTACATTGAAGCTCTAAATCGTTTTATCAAAAGAATTGATTTATCATTGCTATTAAGTTCAATATATCCACCACCAGTATCCTACCTGACCGATCCTACTTGATCGATTGCCTCCTACTGACCCAGCATTATTTTTAATATTTGATAACACTTTTAATGAGATTAACAATTCTAGAATATCTTCATATTACACAATATATTGTATACCTATAACTATGATAATAATTGAAAATGTACATTATCTTTATTATTTACTATTTAGTAAACAAATAATAAAAAACCTTAGAAATTAACAGAAAAAATATAAAAATTAATTTATACTATTTTAAAAGAACTTAGGAAAACCACTCCGAATAGGGGTCAATCCAGAAATATTTAATGTAGGGGGGGACATCCTTGAGTGATTTTATGGGTACTTATTTATCTAAAATTATGTCTATATTTATTTATTGTATTAACGAAAATCGGCAATTATGTAGGTTATCACAAAAAACACATTGAATATATGTAACAGTATTAAAATTAAAATTAAGTTGATAAAACAACAAAGTATTAAGACTAAACAAAGTAATATGAACTAAACATTTATCACTAAAGCAGAAAATATGAGGGTGTATTATTTAAATAACGTAGCATTTGGTGTAATGTATGCTTAACCATAAGAAGTTGAATGTGGAGGAATATAGAAAAGGTTATGATTTCTAGAACTATAAGAAAGGACACATAGTTTCATATCAGATAAAATTTCAGAAACATCCAGGGCGCAATTAAGAATAGATGAAATGAATTTGAGGTCAGTATCTGAACGGAGGATTGAGAGTAAGGGTATGTTTATGTTAGAATGAATGAGTAAGTAGTCATGGTGTGGGTCTTCTATTTCTAGTAAATATGTGGCATAGGAGAGAAATCTATTTTGAACTTGTTCTAATCTAATCATTTCTTTTGGTAGGTTTGGATGACAAATTAATGCACCATAATACAGTGTATACCGAACTATGGCAAAATAAAGGATATGAAGACAACTTGCAGACTTATTATTACATACTATAAGTATATGTATTTTATAATTCACACGCCTCTCCCTTGGATCTGTGCCCGACTTCTCACCTGAATTCTCGGTTTCTAAACATTTTGAAACAATAATTTAAAAATATAAAACACTACGAATATCTTCTCTCTAGTAACCAAATTAACAATCATAACTTTGTACTAGTTACTACAGACAGACAGACACATTGGGGATAATATAAGGTGTCTTACCATATGTTTAGAAACCTAAAATATCTTGTTGCAAATTTTGCAAAGTAATATTCACTTAATTTTTTACTGTACAAGGTGAACAAAAAAAGCATGGTAATCATCACTAATAGTTAGATATCTCCATTGACTGGCAAAACATATACACTACGATTATATGCAGTTATAGTTATGGTTAGTTATGAGAATAGGGAGTAGTGTTACATCATCCACCCTCTCATCATTTAGGTCAGTCTGCAAATTAGTGAACAATTTGATTTCTTTTATTTACTATTTCTTTTTCCAGAATAAAAAGTTCATAAAATATAGTCAGTCGGCAAATTAATGTTGATCAGTACACTCAGTTATTTTTTATTTGTTTATTATTAACTTTTTAGGGAGGTGTGGTTACCCCACACAAATATTTTTTAGAATTGTCCCTGGCTATAGGCAGAGTAGTAAATTATTTAAATTTTGATATTGAATATCAATTTATTAAAAAATTATAAATAAATAATATTAAAAAATCAGATATGTTATTAAGTCACAGATCAAAGTTTACTAATAGCTCATGAGAGTATCTATTATGATAGTCATTCGCATGCCATCATTCATGCATGGTAGAGCAAGAGTGACCATCATATACATACTCAAACGTACTTCTATTATTACAGTATGGACCTGGCTTTACTCAACTAATTTATAAAATATTCTTTACAACTCTCCCAAACTGGATACAGTGTGCATTGTACATTAAAAGTCAAATGTAATTATTATAGTTAATTACTAATTACAATGTTATCCGATCTAATTAAAATATTTTATAAAGTGCTCCATAATAGAAACATTTTCCACACCACTGAAATATGGGACAAGCAATCTATAGTATATAATATATAATTAATGATATTATGTACTACAACACGTTTTTAATTTTTTATAATTTAACTCAGGGACTGGAACCTTAACGATTGTATAAGTTCTGGTTCTGGTTTGAGAGCATTTTGAATTTTGGTACCGGTTCCAGAGGTAAACCATTCAGACCCGGCGAAAAAACCACCAATGAGACAAGGCATGAATAAAATTTAGAAATTTAAAAAAAGCTTAAAAATATTTAGTTGTAAAGACAAAAATGAATCATTAAGTCATAACAAAAAAAAAAAATAGGTAATTTTAAACTTTCAAAGAACTAACATTTTTAATTTCACAAGAGTTCTGGTTTCAGTCATTGATTTAACTGCTATACTAACATTTTTTTAGCAGATAATGAAAACTCATCCATTAATATTGGTAAAAAGATAACATATTTAATTAGTCAAATATATTGACTACAATGTCTGATTGTGTAATGCCAACTGAATGCCAATGATAATAATGCAACATGATTTGCATTACTAACTGATACCAAATAAACGTAAGGTGAAAAGAAATATGTCATTTTTAATGATACAAGATATGTAAACCATTTTTAAAAACTAGCCACATACCAGGGTATACCCACTTGCTGGAACCACTATTTCACTTTGGTTTAAAATTCTTTATGTACAGAAATGCATTTATGGGTTTAAAAACAATGGAAGTCTACCAAGTAAAAATCATTTTATTAATTACTACGTTTACATGCAATCGTTAATCCGCATTAATTTAATGCATATTGATTTAATTTAATAGTTGGGTGCATATAAACGCGTTATTAATGCACATTTATAATTTAATTTGATTTATCAAATCGAATTAACTCCTAGATTAAAAAATGCATGTAGTGAATGCTTAAATATGCATTAATGACTCGTAGCGATCAGGTTATCAGTTATTGCTTATCAGATATCATAGTTATTCTAATTTTCTGCACATATTGCGTTTTATATTTGAAATATTTTAATTATTTAGATGCATGTAACCTCAGACTCTATTGCACATTAATGACTGCATGTAAACGCCATAAATAAGTGGTATTCTTCAAAGATCGCATAAACATTCATGATAAACCAGTGGTACTACAAACTTAATGACAAGCAAACATCATCAAAGATAATTATAATATTATTCAAAATAATATCGCCACTAGCCATAGTCGACTAATTCGTTTATCCGTTAATAAGTAAGGCCTCTGTGGTACATTTGCACATTCACAAACTTGTGCTCCGGGCGGCTATACAAATATTATCGCCATATACAGACACAAAGAACTGGTTTAACAATGACGTTGCGGAGCACAATACAAAATATTTATTTACGATAGTGCCATATGGTGGTGACCAGATTTTTCGAGAACAATCAGAAGCCGGATAATGCAAACCAGAAGCTAAATTAGCGCCGTTGAGTAATAAATTTTATGTAAGTATACCTCTGAACTTAAAAAGTAGAAACACAAATCTTTGTGAATAAAGAGTGACTTAAAATAGGAATAAACCAGTAGCAATAAAAAATATTAGAGCAATTAAGCACACTTTGGACTACAAAACAATTACCACTAAATATAATAGAATCCAATTTTGTGAAAAGCAAATTAATAAGTTTGACTCAATGTATTGTGACAAAAATATCAAACAAATGTATAAAAATTTAAATAATAGATATTTAAAGTAGTTTTGTTATGTAATCATATGAATATAAAAATTTAAATATAGCTATTCAACTAAATTTGGATTCAATTTCTGATATGATTATTACATTTTATTTATAGAAATATTTTTTATACATACATGCTAGTTTAACTTTGCCTTCAGCAAACACTGATGCAGCACGACCTTTATGAGTGACAAGGGCCAATTCACCAAAGTAACCACCTTTTTCTATTTGATTGACCTGTTAAAATTAAATTGATGTCAGTCAAAAACAAAAATATATTTACAATTAAAACAAACCTTTATTTGTTCACCAGTTTCACTGGTTACTAATACATTGACAATACCTTCCTCCACAAAATACATGCCATCTCCAGGGTCACCTTGATTTATAATGCAATCTTCATTTTTATAGTATTTAGGGACTAGAGCGTCAGCTAAATTCATACGCTCATATGACTGAAAGAATTTAATACAAAAATTATTATTCAAATAGGAAATGATAATAATATAGTATAAAACTTAATAGTTATTGTAATACTTGTAATGTTTTTAACATAGGAACAACTTCAATGAGCTCTTCATACATCTTGCGTTTTTTAAATGCACTCTTCAATACAATACGTCTAAATATTTGACGATCCATAGCCCATAAAAGGCCGTCTGACTTAGCTTTAATAGTTGCTGCCCGAGGCATGTTATACAATAGTGCAAGTTCTCCAAAACTACCCTTATTTTCATACGTATGCACCAAATGGATATTGTCATCTGCATCCGTTACATAAGCTTCAAATGTACCACTAAAATGTAATATTCAATTAATTTTCATTTTACTTATCATTTTTCATTTAAGAAGAAAACTTATTTGTGTACTTTATCTAAATTTTATCTAAAAATAATATTTATCTAAATATTATCTTTACCTGTCAATGACATAAAAGTTATCTCCATCATCACCCTGTTTTATTATATCATCTCCAGCATGTACTTCGCGGTCAAACATTGCATCAATCACGTTATTCATTTGTTCCTAAAATAAAATAAATAATACAATAGAATACAACCACAATAATAATATTCTAAATAGCAAATATTAAAAATAAAAAATATAATTTTTATATTATAATAATGAAATTTAATGGACAGTGATAATAATAAACATATCGTTATTGAATACTTTTAAATAATGTTTTCATAATTTTAGTGAATATCCGTAAATAAAATATAATTTGACTAGAAAATTCATTTCTAAGCAAATGGAAAGAATGAACAATTATCTAATAACTAAAAAATAAAAACTTCATTTTTTTTTTCAAGTTCAAAATGAGTTAATCTTTAATTTTGTACTTTCGATTATAATGTTATATAAAATGTAATTGACTTTTCATTTACCTAAAATATTAAGTAAGAAATAATGCTTCAGTATAACATCTATATACAATATAATTTATCACTTCAACACTGCCAATAGTTATAATTTATAAAATTTTAAAAATTATCATAGTATCATTTCGTTATGTCAATTAAGTTTGAACAATTAATTATTATTATTAGTTATATAAATAAATAACTCAACTATACTGTCTTCCTACTTTCAAGTGTTATAAGTAATAAGTAATAACTAATAAATTAACAAAAATAAAATTCATATATATATATATATAATATATATATATATATATAAATACACATAAATATAATATTAATTTGAACATTTAACACCTATTTTTATTATTTTCCTGTAGAAAAACAGTGTTTTCGTAACTAATTCAAAATGTCATTTAAGAGAACACTACACAATAATTTCTTGTGGGTACTGAAAACATATTTACAAAAAACTGTAAGTTCAGAGTTAAAATACCTGTTATCAAATCAATATAGGAAAATATTATGGACTGAATCTCATTTATTCTTAAGAGGATACCACACCAACAATTTTTCAATTAAAAACTTGCATTAACATTTTTCATTTTTATAAGATGATAAATATGTTAGAAATACAAAATAAAAAACAAATTTTAGCTAACAATATTATCTAGTGACTGATGTAGCTGATTTGTGATATATTAATTTTTATACATTTTACGAGTTGTTAAAAAAAATCCAAAATCAATATTTTAACAGCTCATAAAACGTAAAAATGCATATTTTGTTAAAAACCATGTTTACGCATTTTTGTTTTCATCAACTTGAGAATATTGTATTAAGATAAAATTAAAAATAAATTATAAAGAATAAAATTATCGAGGGAGTAATGTAGCCGATTTGTGATATATCAATTTATACACATTTTATGAGCTGTATATGTATATGTAATATAGATTTTTGTATATTTTTCAACAGCTCGTAAAACATGTGAAAATTGATATATCACCAATCAGCTACATCACTCACTAGATAATTTTTTTGTTTATAATTTATTTTTTATTTCATCTTAATACAATATTCTCTAGTTGATAAAAATGAAAAATGCGTAAAATTAAAAAATTATATTGACTATTTTTAAATTACTTAATTGTAACATCTTAATGTATCAAAAATTACAAAATATTTTTTTTAAATAATTGATTTTTTGTTATTACTCCACATTCCACTAAAAGAAAATACGATTGTTGAGGGTTTACTTACTAAATTTAATTTAGTATGTAAATAAACTAAAATTATTCTTATAAAAATGTAGAAATTAAAATTTTTAAATTTACAATAATATTATTTTATGTTCATCATAAGAATTGCATTATATGGTTAATTTCATGCAAATATATATATATATATTAATAATACATTTGTTTATTATTTAAGAAATGCATATACATATAAAAACAATTAAGTTATAAAGACATATTACAGTTATTGTTTTCTAATTATTATATTATTTTGAAAAGTAAACAGACAACAATCATCATAATTTATCAAAAACAAATAATAATTAAAAAACAAGGATGACTAAGAAATATAAATAACTATAAAACATAGAAAAAATATGTATAGATTACTACCTATGTATGGATACCTAATAAATATAAAAACTGAAATGTAAAGTTATAAAAACACAATGTTAACTGAAAATATATCAAAAGTGGTTGAAGTACCACCTATAATAAATTAAAATATAATATTACTACAAAAAAGAATAAAATGCAAAAATTAATTATTTAGCTAGAAAGTATTGAAAAACAAACAAAAATTAGCTGAAATTAAACTGAAAAAAAAAATTAATTCACAGTGTCATATAACAAAAAACAATAATATATTTATTAAGTAAGTAATTGTAATAAATTTAACTTTAGTATGAAGTTAATAATTTAGTCTCGACTTGTAATCTATATAGGTATCATTATTTGTTAATCGTATAATATATGTGTCTGTGGTTTAAAGAAACCGTTCATCTAGATTTTATTATTTCAGTTTTACTAACCATATATATATATGAAATATTATTTTAGGTTGGTAGGTACCTACAATTTTAATTAAGAGTTTAAATTAAATTTAAAGATCAAATGCCAATTACCAAATATACCTAATGAAATAAATATTTTCAGAGGAATGTTATAGACTTTTGAAAAATATTCTTAAATAATAATAAAAACCTCGCAAAAAAATTTATTATTAACACTTAACCTCTTAACAAAATTTAAAAACTATCTACATAATGTACCATCTACAGTACAGCTATCCAAGAAATTGTGAGAATAGCGTTAGCATAGCAACTGATGTCTCGTCAATAATGATTTGTGCCACTATGTCATGCCTGTGAATTCTATAAATTTGTTTGACCGACCATCCGAACAATATGTCAATCCTCTACGGAGATATCTCTATATAGACTAAAATTATAATAATATTTAATATGATCAGATTATAACACATTGCTAATGTCATTCATACAATTTCATGAGCTATACAAAATTTGCTGTCAAAAACTTTGTACATTTGTAAAGAAATCTTCTAGTCAAATATTTGTTCACAGAAAAATGGAAAATAATTACATTATTGCAAAACTACTAGCTTCTTCGTTCTGTTTAGTATCTAAGATGGCTATGAGACACTGAAATACCTGCAAAAGTTTTTTCTTCTTTAACGTCGTTAATAGGTGCTTATTTAATATCTTAATTTTATCTAAAACTAAAACTTCTCCAAAAATTATAATTTTCATTCAGTAATAAGTTATATTTTTTTATCTTTAAAATAAAATAACTACCTATCTACATAGCATACACAATTGAAAAGTATACAAATTCAAACTTAATTACCTAATATTAATATAGATAAAAAATTAACAATTAAACTTACTGGATCCAAGGCCCGGAATATGAATATATTTTTTACACTAGCTGCAAGAGCTTGTCGTTGATCATCGGATTTAGGAAATACAACCTATAAAAATAAATATTTAAACATAAGTTCCCACTGAAAATAAAATGAAATAATTAAACTTTAATTAATTACATTTGGTCCCTCCTCTTCTTCGTCTTCTTCTGGATTATATGTTTCTGCAAAAACTGACTTCCGTCTAGAACAATAACGTGTTGGTGGAGCTTCTATATAGAAAAAAAAGAATAATATCAAAACAATATTTTATATTATACATAAATATTTAATTTAAAATATATATAATATATATATTTACATAAGTAGGTATACTACCTATGTTTAACCACCAAGGTACTAAAAAAGATTCGACAGAGTTAGATCGAAGTGAAGAAGATGGTATTTTTAAACATGCAGTTGTTTCAACAAATTGGTCATCCACTTCGAATATATACTGATTATTTTGAGCATCTATTAAATTATAACAACCTTTTTGGTTCAATCTAAATATCTTCATACAACTCATGATGAAAGCATAAAATTGAATGACAGGAACAAGAAAAAAAATTGGAAATACATATGTCTATTGTGACGTGTTAATGGTAGGTATGCATCTACGTGTAATTATAATGTAAGTATAAATGTGCAAAAATTGTTACTTATATTTTAATGGAGCGTTTTATTACCAACTGAGGATAATAAATACAACTACTGATAGTGAAATGTACGATACAAACCATTATTAAGATCAATAAAAATACAAACATGTAAACATATTATAACTACTTAAAAAACAAATATCATTAAATCTCTCATATAATGGATCTACTAACAATTAAAATAACGTATAAGTTATTATTTATATTAGTCACAATAAAATTGTATGAACTTCAATTAAAGAATTGCATATATCTACGTAACTGGTGCTATCAATAATGTACCTACCTATTACAAGTTGTTAAGATTAAGATACCTAGGTATTTTAAAATTGTTGTTTTTCTTTAAACAATTTACCAAATACCAATCAACATGTTAAATATAATAGAAAATGAACAAATGTTTATAATCTACCTGCCTATATAAAAATGATGATAAACTAATAAAACCAGACTATCTTTAACATTATCAGTTGGGTATTTGTTTAAGGTTTATTATATCGAAGTATTTTCTGAACAAATTGTATTATATTTTAATGGAAGGTCAACAATAAAATGACGCTTGAAAATGTAATATTGAGATAGGTACCTACTATACCTACTGATATACCTAATAATGAAACAATAAACGATCGGTCTGTTGTTAATACAGAGTAGTCTTATCGAACCAAGCGAAATGTAAGCAGTTAAAACGAGTAGGCGGATAGGTAGGAGGTATTTTGTATACACAGAGAAATGATGTACCAATGTCTGATGCGTCGTCTTCGTCGCTCAGATCACCGGCCGACTGCTGTTTGATGCTGGACAGCTTGGACTTCTTTAATTTGTCGAAGAACTCTATCGCATAGTCGACGATGTCGCTGGGCTGTTCGAGAAGGTAGCCGATCGTGAAGTCGAGCAGCATCTCCCTCAGCTCGTCGGGCACGTTCAGCTTGGCGGCGTTATCGCTTGCGGTACTCATCGTCGAGCCTGTAACACAACACGAACTCGTGAGACGGCACGGCACGGTAAAACAGAGGGATTTTCGCCGATTATGAGTTATAACTACGACGTCGGGCCCACACACACATCGTACGGCCGCGTCCTTGACTGAACGATAATATAAATAATAATAATAATAATAATAATAATAATAATAATGATGATGATAATATAGACCGTGTCAGAAAACACCGTCGTCGCCGAGTCGGCCTTCACGGCGGACAGTGACGACAACACCGTTCAACCTACTCACCTCAGAGCGCGTTGGTTCACTTTTCGGGTCGGTTTGCGTTCGTTGAGACGACGGCGGCGACAGCGACGATCGCTGACGCTCAGGTAAAGAACCGCAAACGGAAATACGGAAGATAACGCGCGCGAGCACAAAACACACACACACACAAACGTACACGCACACGCACAGTACACTGAGTTACCGAATACACACTACAGCGTTTGGGCGGCGGGCTCTATCAGTGACCGCACGAAAACCAACCGTTCCGGTGATCGTTGTCGCCGTGGAACATCGTTGAACAGGCCCGGCCGACGAGCTGCCGTTTGTCTCTCGCTGTTAACGGGCAAAATATTATCGCTATTCAATGGGCCCCCCGGTCGTGGTGGAACAACGGCAGTGTTTTCGCGTAGGCAAAGCGATTCGCGCAAACCGCTGTATTATCAAGCGATTATGAGAGCGCTCCGGCCGTCCGCGCGACGTTGCCGAGAACGACTTTGCCCGCAGCGGCGGTCGGAGACCGATCGACGCGCCCCTGGCGGCCGAGCCGCAACACTTTCCGGCGCTGTCCGCCCGCGTGTGATCATCCAGCTGATGCTGCTGGCCGCCATGCCGAGCCATGCCGTGCCCCGTGTTCGTTTAACGTATATATTGCACGGAAATAAAAAACACGCTATTCAAATACTACTAGGGCTACAATAAACATTAAGACATAAATTATACGCCGTTTGAAAGACTTTTTCGATGTTCTGATGGAATTAGATTTCCAAAATAATGTTTTATTTTTAAACTTAATTGTACAATTGAATAGGTACCTGCAAATAGGTACACGCCTTTTTGCCATGTTATGTATTTTAAACTTGTTAATACGATTTTTAAAAATCGGATTACAACCAGCTGGCTCGATAGCGTTTTCATAACGTTATAAGTAACTATGTAATAACGTTAAACGTGTCAAAAAAAAAAAAAAAACGATTGAAATAGATAATAAAAAACGCAACAGCAACGATGAACGAAAAATTTAACGTTTAATATTTAATTAAACATTTAATAAAACACAACGACAAACGGGAAGACGTGGAAAACATTTAAAAATATTAGCATAACGTAAAACACTGAAAAATCGGTAACGTTTAAATTATTATAACATAAAACGATGATATAATTTTTTTTGATTTTTACCCTTTTTTACTCATTTAGCGTAGGTACTACTCCGTAAAATAAAAATGTTCTATTTTAGCATGCATTATGGTGATGTGAATATACCCTGGTATATTTACTCTGATGTATATGTATGCCCGGGAAATTGCCAAACACCAATGGCTATAAGTAGTGATGGGCACTATCGAATAGTTTATACTATCGAATAGTATTCGATAGTCGTCTTAGACTATCGAATAGTCTATTCGAATAGTTTTACATAACCGAATGCCGATTTTTCGACAAAAACTATTGAATAGTTCGGTAAACTATCGAATAGTTCGATAAACTATCGAATAGTTCGGTAAACTATCGAATAGTTTGATACCAATTATAATACCGAATAGTTCGGTACACTATCGAATAGTCCGTACTATCGAATAGTTCGGACCAACCAACCGAATAGTTCGGACCAACCGAATAGTCCGAATAGGTAGTACACATATAAATATGTACGATAATTTCCTTTTTAAAACACGTACAGAACTGAAATCTCTAATTATAAATCACCAATGCGTGAAGCCATAATTACTCGAGACACTTCTGCCTGTTTTGATTACTTTTAAAATCACATATGTCGCATTGCAATGGGATTATTGTTTTTTAGAATTTAGAGTCGAATTTTTCGAATTTTTATTCTAAAATATTTAGAGCTTCTGAATAATGAACGACTGCTTTGTTTTAATTTTAAAGAAAAATATATTTATTTTCAATAATGAATTTTTAAAATTGTTATATCTCTACAGTATTGTGATACAATTGCTGAATGTAAATTTCGTGTTTTATCAAATGATTAGACGGAGAAAACAAATAGAGGATCACGTTTTCTTAAAATGTAGGTATTTTTGGTGGTAGTACTGTTTGGACTTTTGGAGCAATACCCACCCAGTTTATGTTTCAAACTACGGAAATTTTTTTTAAAAAAAGGTGTTTTATAGAAACATAGCTAGGCCTGGGAGGACGGACCACGCTTGCTGTAACCGACAGCAATTCCGGCCCGATTGTCAAAAATTAAAATATATCCCCTGATTTTCTGTGAATAACCACGTCGAGCAGGTAATAACTAATAATAGCCAATAGGTTAAATTTAATACAGTAAAGTGTACTTATTTCGATTGCACCTATAAATCGAGCTGGGTCACTCGGGCAGTTTAAATCGAAAATATCCCCCGATCCGCTGTGAAACACCGTATTACAAGTAACTAGAGATAAAAGTTGTTTCGACTTAAATAGCTACCAAATAATAGTTTAATTCATAATTTATCAAAATTGTGAAAAAAATTAAAAAAAAAAAGTCGACATCAACAGTATCAAACCGGAATACGCTCGCTCTAAATCGTCGTACCTATATTCCATTAGCGTTCCATTATCGGGTATATAAGTAAAACAGCTTAAAATTTTAAATCGCCATAACTTTAAAACTGGTCCTACCATATAATTGCGTATATTATTAGACATAATAATTCATATCGAATATTTCAAACTAACCGAATAGTTTGGATCAACCGAATAGTTAAACTATCAAATAGTTCAGACCAACCGAATAGTTCGGATGACCAACCGAATAGTTCGAACTATCGAATAGTTCGGACCAACCGAATAGTTCAGACCAACCGAATAGTTTGAACTATCGAATAGTTCGGATCTTAACGATCGATAGTTGAAATAATCGATAGTTTTTAGTAACTACCTATCAAACAGTTCGGTAGTAACTATTCGATAGTGCCCATCACTAGTTATTATCAGTGACTAATACTCATGCAAGTGTAATGTACAACAAAAAGCGTCTCCCAATTCCATTTCTTTCGATTTTCAAATAGGTTTTTTGGAAAAATGGCACACTCGAAATTAAGATTTTAAACGCTATAATTTTTTTTTTAATTCTATATGAATATTAACAAAAAAAAATAGTGGTTTTCATTTAAAAATCAAAAGTTGATGGATTTATTTTGTTTAATTTAACAGGGGGTAAATATTTAAAAGAATTCTCAGATTTGCGTATTGTAATTTAAATAAATATTCAAAAATCAAATTTCAAAAAAATATACTAGGGTGGGAGAAAACTTCAATGTTCCATACTTTTGGAACACGCTGTTACCTATAGTGAAGTATGATAAAATATAAGTTATGGAATTTGGTGTTAATATAGGTATGATACCTTTATTTAAAAAAAAGGAATGCAATCTATACTACATTATAATATATTGGAATGGCGATTAAATACAACTTTTCAAAAATTAGTTCTTTGAATACCTATATAATATTTAATGAAATAAACCAAAAAAAATAACACTCTTTAATCTGATATAAGTATGTATAGGTACTGTTGCCGCCACACATCATCATACGAATATACAATCGAGCGTCAAGCCATATAAATGCCGTCTCCGCGGTTATCGTTATAGCCGCTTGGCGACGACGGTGTTTTGCATTTCGTTATCGGACAATTGCACGCGAAATATACCTAATAATTATATTTTAGTCGAGAGTCTTCCACTGTATGTCAACAATACCGGTGCGTTTGTCCGATCGGTCGTTCTTTTTGTCGCCATCAAAACAAATGAAATACATTTTTTAGTCTTTTATAATATACAGACGTCGCCCGTTATGTATATAGTGTAGGTACATCATCGCATCGCTGTTCGTTGTTGTCGTGATCTACCATCGTTATATACGTAGTCGTAATATGCGGTCAGTGCATTTGTTTCGTCCGTTATTATAATATAACATATTTATATACCTATTGGTACATCGTGTGTCGTCAGTACACACGACGTGTTCCATCAAATATAATATATAATTACTCCCTTGCGTCATCAGCACGTCCGGCAACGTTCACCGAGAACGTCGATATATATTATACATATATATATAATTCCGCTGTGTCTTCCGTACGTACGGTATCGTCCATCAAATGAATATTATAATATTATACCTACCTACGCCGCATTCGACGCATCGTCAACACGCCCGGCACCGGTCGCCGATAATAGTGTATATTTAATTAACCGCCGCCGCGTTAATTAATCGCACGCATACATACGCGAGTGTCCATCACCGACGTCATTCATGCCGGGAGAAGGATCATCATACGTCAATTCATTCAGTCATCTCCATCGTATTGGTATCGCAGATTTACAAAACTCCCTCTGGTGGTATAAATCGGAAGTACTAAGATTGGGATTGATTTGACCAAAAACACGCATTCCCTTATATGTAGTCATAAATAAATACAGTTCATATAACTTTTAAGTTAACCATTCCATACAATTTTTTATTACATTTTAATGTTCAGTGGAGAGTTGTACACAAAACAATATTATTTATAGCTACCTACTTAAATAAAATGATAACATTAATCATTGATGTTTATAATTTTACCGCCAATTTATGTTTAATCACAAATCATAATCATTCAAGTATAATATTTATATATCTATATACTATATTTTGATATTGCCAATTTCCATCTCCAGATCCAGTTAATTAGGTACTAACTAATATTATATTATTTAATAGTTATAATATATATAGGTATTGTTTTAAAATGTCTAAACGAAAGAGTAATACGTACTGTTCAGTGTATGGGTGTAAAACATATTATACAAACGAAGGTAATGTCAGTTTTCATACGTTTCCTAAGGAAAATCAGATTAAAGTTAAATTGTTAAATAAAAGTGGAATAGAGGAAATGGTAGATCGACGTAAAGCATGGATTATGAGATTACGAATGGATACAGCAAATTTATCAAAAACCCAGTTAAAAGTCTGCTCTAAACATTTTAACAAAGAAGATTTTATATTACCAGGTAAACAAGAATTAAAACCTATTATACCTAGTTATAAAATGTATGTATAAAACGTTTATCTGTATTTCAGATTATAAATTAAAAAATGCCTCATTAAAAAAAACAGCAGTGCCATCAAAAAATTTACCAACAACGTCAATTAAACTTCAATCACCCAAAAAAAGGAAACCTCCTAAAGAAAGAGAATGTCCATTGGTATTAACTAAGAAAAATATGCCTGAGAACATTGTAAGTAATAAAAATTTTGTTTATAAGGTTATTTATTATTATTTATTTACAAATATGTTGTTTTGTGTTTAAACATTTATATTTCAATACAATAATTTAAATCCAAACTCTAATTATTAGTATTATTGTTATTAAAAAAATGTATATATATAAATATATATTATAAAAACAATCAAATATATATAAATATAACAGAAATGTGCCTAGAGTATTTGAAAAAATGTTTATAAGGTAGGTAACAATTAGTTTCGACCGTAAGTCATCATCAAATGATACAAATGAATAATAATAAAATAAAAAATATATGAAAATTTATGTATCCTTTTTTTGTTTTTTTATTATTCATTTGTAACCTGATGATGACTTATGGTCGAAACTAGTTGTTACTCTATAAACATTGGATTTTTAATGTTAATTTGTACTAGCTATCGGATTTTAATGTAAATCTTAGTACTACACAATGTATTTATACAGAGAATATTTTGTAAATGGAGTTTTTTTTCTCCGTCAATAAATAAATAAATAAATATAGATATATATTATTCAATTTTTATAAGAGTATTTAATTAATTTTTTAGTATATTACATTGTATTTTTGAATTTTCCTTAAATTTTGGGGTGGGTTGCAGCACCCTTATCCACCCTAACTATGCTACTGTGTGATATAACATTTGGATTTAAATATTTTTATAAAGGTTATTCAAGAAACAGACTCAACAACCTCTCATTCATGTGAACATGAATCATGCTCCTATGAAATACCTCACATTGGACAATTACATTCTAATGATAATACATTACAAACTGAGGAAATAAGACATACCAGCTCAGATAGTGATGTTCTAACCATGGCAATACCAAAGATTGATGCTGGTGTTCGAGTTACAACTGGAGATATTTTTATTCCTTTTATTTCATTGGTCGACACACCTCAAAAACTAAATACAATGACTGGCATCCCCTCATATGAGATATTAGATATTAAAATAGTAGAGTTATTCATAAAATATTATCCAAACGCAAAATGTTATTGTTTGGGTGTAAAAGAACGGATTTTGATGGTTTTTATCAAATTTAAACAAGACTTCTCATTTATTGTTCTGAGCATTCTTTTTAAATCTATAACAGCAGAAACTTGTAGAGCTTTATATAATTCAACTATTCCTTTGTTAGCTCATATTTTCAAAGCTCTAATATACTGGCCTACAAAACAAGAAATATTGGCTAATATGCCTTTATGTTTCAATAACTTTTTGGATACAACAGTTGTTTTGGACTGTACAGAGATTTCTGTGCAAGTACCAAAATGCCTAGCTTGTCGTATACGATTGTATAGTAATTATAAAGGTACGTTTACATTGAAATTCATGATTGGTATAACTCCAGGAGGATTAATATCTTTTATTAGTAAACCATATGGAGGCAGAACTTCAGATAAAGTTATATTTGAGCAAAGTGGTTTAATTACCAAAATGTCATATCCTGACGCCATAATGGTCGATAAGGGATTTTTAATAGATAGCATATGTAATACCAATAATATCAAAATTATAAGACCTCCATTTTTAAAAAACAAACGTCAATTTTCTAAAGAAGAAGCATTATTAACAAAAGACATAGCTAAGGCGAGAGTCCACATTGAAAGAATTAATCAAAGAATAAAAACATTCAAGATTTTCCAAAATAAATTCCCATGGACTCATGCTCACTTAGTTTCAGACATAATAACAATAGTATCTGGCATATGTAACCTGTGTGTACCTATTTTTGCAAATGATAAATTTATTAATTAAAATGCTAAAATATGTTACAAATGTATATATTTATTTTTACATTTTGTAATACAATAAATTTTTCTACCATTTACTAATATCTAAAACAATAATAAATAATTTTTATTTTTTAAACTTACAAATTACATGTAACATTTTTGTAAAATACACATATTTTAATTTTTCAAGTAAATTTTTTGCATAATTTTCATCTAACGGTACTTCTATTATAGCATAGTCATGAACAAAACTACTATAAATAACAAAATCACATTTATTAATATTTAACATAACCATTCCAAGCTGTACCTGATTATAATATGTATGTTTTGTTTTTAGATAATAAGCACCATCAGTAGTTTGTTTAATATATGTAAGATTAGACATAAGTTCATTTATATTATGTGTTTTACCTTTAAATGGGCATTTTATTTCAATTAACTTACTAGGATAATTACTTTCATCGACAAGTACTCCATCAGGAGAGTATCCTAACCATTTTTCTGTTGTACTTATAATAAATCCACTTTTATACACTTTTGTACCACTATTTTTTGAGTATAAATTCCTAGCTACATTTTCAAATTCAATTCCATGTTTAGTGAACTTTGATAAAAATGTTTTTGGCCAAAAGTAATTACTAGCTTTGGACTCCCACTGATCATCAGATTTTGGTTTTTGACTGTAAGTGAAAATAGAATAACATCTACTGCCTGTAATTTTAAATTGCCTTATACTGGACCAATATAGTTGGTTTGTTGAGGATTTCTCTCTTATGTATTCTACATCTGCTGACATTTCTGAATATATTTTAGCACAACACTTTTTTAATGGAAATGTTATACTTGATAGATCTTTTAAAAGTAAATGTTCTTCTTTAAGAAAAATAGTAAAAGTATTAAAAACCCCATTGACCATTGTTTCATTATCAACTTCTATCAATCTGCGTCCTTCGTTATGCAGAGTCAGAGCTGATGTTGGTGCAACAGAAGAAAAACATGATCTATAATAAATGTAATAATGATATTGGAACCTACTTAATATTTAAGAAGAAATAATATGTATATATATATATTCTGGACTACCTAATATCCTCTTCGTCAATTGGTAATAAGTTTCTCTCAACATTTTTAACACAACAAAACTCTTGCACTGGAATTGGTTTATAGCTTTCAAGAGATGGTTCTTTAAGTTTAGACCATTGACATGTAATGTCTGTTTTAGATAAATTTTCAATTTCATTTATTGTAGTTCTTCAATATTCATATAATATAAAACAATAAAAATTAATTTATAGAATTTGGTTTTTTACAAATGTTTGAACTTTATTATTGAATATTGAATTTAAAATATATATTATTACAAAGGCCATGTACAATTTAATGTAAATAGGAGTATGTAGTATTTAGAAATTTACAAAATTAATTATGATTAGGTCTTTTAAATAGGTAACAGAGCCATATATACTTGTAACTATAAGTTTATATTATAAGAAATAAGTACTAAAATTAAACTTCAGCACTTGTAATTGGTTATACTAAATATAATAAACCGAAACTCACAAAAATAATATACTTTTTAATGCGTATAAGTATTAAACTACAGTAGTTGAATCGTGCTGGAGATGACAACATGTTGTTGAAATTTGTAATACGCATGAAAAAGTGTATTATTTTTGTAATTTTGGGTTTATTATATTTAGTAAGAAATAAGTAATAATAATAAATATTATTCCTTAAACTATAAGTCTGTTATGGTCTACTAAATATAAAAAAAAAATGATTTTAAATTACTTGTATACCTATTTAGATAAAGCAATACTGCAACAGTATGCTTACAACTTTCAGATGCTCCAGCTTTACATGTACAAACAAACTTTATAATTTGTAGCTTATCATTATCAAGGTG
>JAIPRL010005840.1:0-30079 GCA_025469235.1 Pemphigus obesinymphae
TATAGTTTTAATATAATATATAATATAAATATATTATATATTACGATAAGTTGTAAGTACTTATTATACCAAAATTAGTGTTATGACCTATGAAAACACTTTGTGTGACACTTTTCGATATAATTATTAAAATAAATATAGTTTTTAATACATAAGATAACTTAGAGAGTATATTGAGAATGTGTAATGGTAACACAAATATTTAAGGTTTAATTAATTTAAATTTGAACTCCTTGTATACTAACTAACTTACTAACTACAGCTAAATTTACAAAATCAATATACTGAAAGAAACTTTGACTAACCATTTAACCATTTGATTAAACATTATCGATTATTTCTATGGCATGCGGATAAAAATCAGTGAAATCGGTAGATACATTTGTCTCCATTATGAATTGTCGTTTTCTCACCGTTCATCAGCAACACCATCACTCTTCAATAACCTGATGTATAAAATTAATTTTTAATTAATCAATTTATTTTATAACACCAATCGGCAATTTTGTAAGCAGATATTATACATCATATAAATTATTGCAATAGTATAATAAGATAGAAACAACTTATACATAATCAATATACATTACAAATAAAATTAAATTACGACTAAAAATATTTAAGACAGAAAATCTAAGAGTTCATTATTTATGGAACGTAGCATTCGGTGTAAGACGAATTATATTAATATAATAATATTATATTATTATTATAATTAATATTGCTAAGACGAGAATGAAGTAGAATAAGAAGAAATAAAAAAATAGTATGATTTCTAGAATAATAAGAAGGAACACAGAGCCTAATGTTAAAATACAATTTTAGGTACATCTAAGGAGAAGATAAGAATAGATGAGATGTACTCACATAAATAAAAAAACACTAGATAGCTAATTTGTTATACGATACCATATGGGACATTGATGCTGAAGCCATTTGCATGGTAGTCAATGGTATTGTTTATTATCCACAGTGTATATTTTATATATCTGTGTAAAAATCAGTTAAAATTTGTTATCATTCTGTAAGCATTCTTTCGAAATTCGAATACATAATATTTTGTAATTCGAATTCATTTTTTAAACGATTTTTTATTAATTAAGTATATATTATTATTTGGACATTTTTGGAATAATAATAATGCCGACAACTTGTTCCGCTCATGGTTACAAGAATCGCGCACAAGCTGGCTCTGGAATACATTATTTCAGGTAATAAAAAATATTTTATAATATTATGTTTTTGATAAATAATACAGTTAATCAATTAATTTTAAAATATTTCACCTGTGGAGGAATTTGAAGTTCGCTTTCTAGAAGATAATAAATATCCTTCACACATAAAGTGTTTCTTTTGTATATAGATTGACAAAGTTGATAGATAATTCAAAAATGTATCGAACTCACAATTCTCGGATTTCAATAAGAACTCAAATCTCGCTTTGCTTGGTTCTTGCCCGAGTGTAACGGGTTTTACACAACATACGTAAATTATATTTAATAAAAGTATTGATAAATACCGTAAAAGTCCAACGACTTGAAATATAATATGGGTATAGGTATAAAAAATATAGTAGGTACCTATCTACTCTGCATATGTGAATTCGGTCGGACTTTTCGTTCTCCAGTTTTTATATATATGGAAATGTTTATACCTATAATATTTATATGTCTATAAAATAATTATATATATTTATATGTCAATGAATTATTTCCGACTGAAAATATTATGTGTTAATATAGTTACCTAAATGATAAGGTTATTATGTAAACATTGACTACCATGTAATATCGTCAGTTAGCTATCTAGTGTTTTATATTTATATATCTGTGGATGTACTTGAGGTCGGCTTCAGAACGGGGTAATGAGAGCAAAGGTATGTTTAATTTGGATCGAATGAGTGAGTAATCATTTGGTTGGTGGATGGTCTATTTTAATAATATATGCGGCATAAGAGAGAAACATATTTTGTACACGTTTTAATCGTTTTAATGATCATTGGTCAGATACAGATTTAAAATAACAATGCCATACTCCGATATAGACCAATATAAATTTCAACAATTTCATACCATAATTTAGAACAAATTAAATTATATTGATTAAATAATATTTTAATATAATTTATAGGACTTAAAAGGACTATCAGCTGATAAGCTTATCTACCTACCTAATACCTTTTTACACGCTTTCACTAAAGTAACAATTATAGAATTAGCTGAAAAACTAATAATTATGTTAACTATACGTTTTAACCCAAATTTAAACGTTTTTCACCATTTTTGTAAAAAAAAAATCGTGTAATCCATGAACTAAAGATATAATTTTTTAAATAATCGCGTATTTTTTATAACTTTTATAGGTATCTATACTATTTGCAAGTCACGATCTTTAGCAAAAAGTAATTATAACTCATAAGATAATTTATAAATGGGTACAGAAAATTCAATAATAATCAATAACATTAAGTATACAAATTATATAAATATATATTATATTTTCTGAAAATATATTTATATTTTAGAATTACCACAGATCGTTTAAAATATCGATGGATATCCAAGACGCGCATATTTGCCGTACCGACAGGAACTGTATCATAGAGATTGTAATATTATATCTATGTAAAACATCTAGATATTTTACTGCGTTCTATAATTTTGTGTGGTCAATTTTGTATATCATTTTGTAAATATTTATTATAAAAAATTTTAATCTGCAGTTCGTACATTTTAAAAGTTATTTTTTTAATTTTTACGTACAGTATGTACCTACCATTATTTATGAAATTATTATATCCAAACCTCTTTTTATCTACCAAAAAATAACATTTAACAATGAGAACTACATTCAAAGAAATTACAGTTAATTCAAGTATAAAAAAGAAATTGTCATGTGATTTAATTATTTTATTTCCTGATCAGTATAATTATATGTTATTTCTACACTTTGGAAAGAATAGAATAACTCAAGTTCAATATTCGTTGTGTTCAACAATAATGTAGGTATAACTAATATTTGTTATTTTAAATATAATTATTGATGAAGGAATATTAAATATAAGTAATATAACGCATCAGCAAAATATATGAAAATCAAAAAATACATTTAAAGAATTTTAGTGTGCGGGTATTATTTTAGATATTTTAGTTAAATACAAAAAAAAAACAATTTTATTTATTCACTTATAGATAATATTCATTAACACTTGAGAACTTGTGAATAATACTACAAATTATTATTATAAACCTAAATTACAAAATGAATTAGTTTACTTTTAAGTTTTAACTGCGTATATGTATTTTAACAACTATGTTATCATCATCATGAAAAATAAAAACTTTAACATACTTAAAAGTATACAATTTTCATTGTCAGGTTTTATAATAATTTATAGGTTTTATTCTTTTAATTATATTAGTTTGTGGGTTATATTAGATACTAGACTAGATTTCTTTGTTTACAAAAATTTTTATTTAATTTGATTTTCCCTAAAAACTTATTTAAGGTAAAATTGACTCTTTTTACGTTTGTTTTTAAATTTAATTCAATATTCCTCCCTTCTAAACATATAGAAACCAGCGCTGTTTTACATGGGAATTCCGTGCCCATGCCCAACCGTCAAAATTTAGTAAAAATAAAAATCATATTCAATTATTTTATTTTAATAAAAATTCATCTTTTTCAATATTCACTTGTTTATAATATATTAAAATAGAAGAAGAATTCCGGACTGCCTTACGAGGATGCCAGACCAATCATTTTGACTAGTAAAAACAAGAACTTTTTTGAATAATGAAAATTTAACAATTAAACAATTTTAAAGCAGTTTAAAATTTTTCTAATGTCAATACATTATCTCATATTATTGTGTAACCATCTTAATGTTGGCTTATCGTGATTGGAAATTTTTCAAAATAACAATATTAGGTATATGACATCTAAATATTACAATAATACTACGAAGATGATGAGAGCCACGAATCACAGTAATATTATAGTTTTCATAATATAAGTACTTAATCTTATTTATTTATAATGTATAAAGAACAATATATAATTATCTAAATAGTAGAATTAGTAAAATTTCTTATACTTAAAAGTAAAAATTTCATCTAATTTGAATTACTCTTTAGACAAAATTTAACATAATTTGGATAGTTTTGTACAAAATTAACTTGTTAAGTTTTCTAAAAAGTGGCATTAATTTAAAAGTTAATTTTTAAAAAAAAAACGCGTTAAGTAACTTAATTAAAATTAACTTTATTTTCGTACATATATAGTTTTACCGATATATATATATATTATACCAAGCAGATACAATTTCATGAAAATCATAAAAAGTAATTGAAATTAGAAATTTTTCTTAGACATAAATTTTGAAACTAAAACATGTATAATATTATTTTGTATTTATACGCAGGTACTTACATAGTACATATTCCATATTATGATAAATGGGCTGACATTCCATCATCTTGTCAATTGTTTTTACGATGTATCCAGACCAATCATATTTTCCTCGTTTCCATATTCCCGGTGCATTTTATATAATTAAAAAGACACTTATGCATAAATTATTCTTATAGAATTATTTAAAATTTTTACGTACTTTGTTTGTACACGTAGAATAAAAAACCATGTTTCTATAAGTGGTAAGATCGTCTGACTTGTTTTTACGTTGTTTCTGTGTAGGTACCTATAATTCCATTAAATGAATTAAAAAAAAAAAATGTGTTTTTTAAAATAATTTGTAGGTGGTTAACTAAAATTAGATATATCGATCATTGAGTTCAAGACTGCAGCAAAAAAAAAAAAAAAAAAAATGTTTTCAGTATAACGAATATAAAACATAAAAAGTACATTTGTCATTCAAAGTTAAACAAGTACCTATACCTCTATAGTCTATACTATAGGTATCCATCGATCAATAATTTAACTAATTTTCTTTATTCAACTGTAATAATATAATGAATGATGTAGAATGATTTTAATACAATTTGTTCAAGTTTTTGCAGTCTTGATCGGTTTATATTTATTTACATAAACACATTTAAAGTATAATAACAAATACTTACTCATACATATTAATAAAGAACAGTAAAAAAATAAAATAAGTTTATTTACATAGAACCAAATTAAACGTTTACCATTAAAAACATCGATGAAATGTACATAGATGAGTGTAGCGAAGAAAAACAGCAATGACGTGTCCACGGATGTTGTTTATGCTCCCCTATTTTAATAATTATTATAATATTCATTAATAATGTATAAACATTTTATATAAAATGGTTAATAGATATTATGATTTTTCATAGGGTTGAAAGCGTCTATTATTCTAAGGAGTTTAGTATTTATTAAATTATTATGAGATATTCTTATGTGCAAGTGCACAAGTCACCAACAGTCTGCTCAAAAACATTTTTGGCTATGTAAATTGAAAAACTATGGTAAATAAGCATACTATAAATAGTTTAGCTGTATTTTAAAACAAATTTAAACTCATAAATGTTTATTTAAGATTTTACGTGAAAAATAGTTCGAGTTAATTTATTATATTGTAATTCATTATAAGATGATTTTATTTTTTTCAAATAAATCATTTAATTTAAACTGTTATTCCTATAAAACATGGAATAAAAATAAGTGAAGTCAAATTAATTTTCAAAATTTTATTTGGACTATAACTATTAGAAATATGCTATTACCTTATTTATTTAAATACGTAGGATATATTCGCTTTCAACCCAGTGGTTAAAGTGGAATATATTTGCATGGGGGACTATAGCTAATGCAAAAAAAAGGCGTCCCCTGAACCAGTACCGTAATATTTTTTAAATATTTATATAAATTTCATTTTTAATCCATGTTATTATTGACCTAATTTGTAAAAATTTATCACGGACGTATATATGTATATACCTATTATTATGTATAATGTGCATACTCTGTGGTTATAACTTTAAAATACGCATATTAATTACCTAAATTCCGGCCAAGGAGAGAATGTCTGGAGAACAAAGAAAAATCTAAATAGTTTTTTCTATAATAGATCTTTCATACAATTTATAACTAAATACCATTTTTTAAACTTTTTTTATTTAATTTTTGAATATTATGTACAAAAGAACAAATTCAGCCTCAACTTTTAATTAAACATTTAGAAATATAAGTATATTATAGGAAAATAAATCAAATTCAGTCTTAATAATAATAATAATAATAATAATATACACCTTAACACCTAATTTTAGATTTATGTAGATATAATATAAAATATATAATATAATGTGTCATTTTAAAATATACTTAATAATATTATAAAAGTAATAAAATTACTATAAATAATATAATAATAATAAATGTAAATAAATTATATATATTACATTTTTTATGATTAAATGAATATTTTAACGGTCTCCTTTGAATTTAAACTAAAGGGGACGCCAAACTTAAGCAAAGTAAAGAAGGGGAACGCCGTCCCCCTCCGTCCCCCCTCACTTTAACCACTGTTTCAACCATCAAAACAATTTTGTATACTAATGTTACACTGCAAGATAGCAACTAAAACGTAAAGTGCATAAATGTATAATATACTCCAATAAATAACCAAGTTTTCGACTAGTATACTTTAATCCTTTTTTCGTAATACTTCTCCAAACATAAAATAAGCCAAAAAAGAAAAAAGGTAATTAAATTTTTTCCTATTTTGCCGACTAAAATCCTAATAATTTATAGTATGCCGACAAAATTCCAAAATACTTCATTCAAAGCGTGAACAAGCAAAAAAAAATAAAAATATATATACCAACAACTTTTTCTACTATTTGCCGACTGAACTTAATTTTGCCGACTGCTTTCCGAATTTAAGGGGAGTTCTGATGATGATAAATTTAAACGGGTAATGTTTTGATTTTTTTATAATTTATATTGAATAATTAAACCGTGAAGTATAAAAAACTTGTTATTACTTATTTCCTTATAGTTTAGAAAATAATTGTTTAAAAAAATATTTTGTAATTTTTTAGTGCAGTTACTAAAACAACATATTCTAATGATAAGTGTGTAACTGAATTATATGAAAAAATTAATTTAATTAATTCAAAAATATTTCCACAAAATGGCTCCAAATATATTATAGGTAACACGGAAAAAAATAATTTGGTTATATTTTGGTTGATCAAACTAAATACAAACTGAACAATTACATTGGTGGTACTAAAAGTAAATAGTTGGCATTTATTTAATCAATTAGACAGTTAATAGTAATTATAACTATATTTTGTAGTTATTACAACATTTAACCATGACAAAATAGATAGGTATCATCACAGATTTTTGATACGCACAACCCGCTAAAATATTTTCTCACTGCACCTGTGTTGTAGTTCACCACTTCTTATTGGCCAATATTATCTTATGTATTTTTGCCTGTATTTACTTGTTAATTATTTAATAGTGCACATATAATTTTAATAAATTATATTTGATATTATTTATTATGATTTAAGTTACTATAATCTATGTTTAATTGTTTGTTTACTTAATCACCATCAAAATTCAAATCCGAATGACAAAATTTTGGACCAATGAAAAGTGGTGAACTACGTTATTGGCCGGGTGAAGAGGAGATGCGCACACGGGGAAAATATGTGTCAACTGTGATAATACCTATCTATTTTGTCATGCTATCTATAACCGTGTTTGGAACGAATACTGAAGTACCACCAACCCGTCACTAGTGAGTAGCAGTCGTGCCATTTAGGACGCCACCAGAGAGTCAGGACCCGGGACGAGCGTGCACCATAGATAGCGCTATTCATCCATTCGTTGTTCATGAAAACCGAATTTTTCACACAAAAAAACAATTTTGCTTAAAAATAAAATGAAGTCGAATTCATAAAAAACGGTACCGTCATACTTTATGCTTTGCATCTGCAAATCCATTGAATTCATAAAAACCCTTCAAATCATAAATGAGTATTCATGAAATTTTAAATACGCATTATTTGAAGTTGACTCACCATAGTATATATATAGGTCGATATTCTCAGTATTATCATTGAATGTACAAGAGTTAGCCATCAACAACCGGTAATATTGTTTAATAGTCCTACGTGGATCATGCAATATTGAACACCGAGTTTAAATGGTGGAAAACCATTAACAAGGAACCGAGTACCGCAAGGTATTTGGTTCCAAAATGAAATCTTAAAAATTTCCTCTTTACCTCCACTCAAGGTCCACAAATCTGGAAATTTCGATAAAGTGTCCAGACAGATGGTGGAAAAAAGAACGCCATAAACGGGCTCTAGTGGATAACGCATGAACCGATTTCGGAATGTTATATACCGCGTGACATCGCGATTTATGAATTTACATTAATTAATTTTGAAGCTTTATTTGTCTTAATTTAATTTAATGCTGAAATAATCAAATATTATTATTAAAAATACGAAATAAGTAAATAATATCATTGTTAATATCAATGATAATCAGGGTTGGAAAAAACCCAACTGGGTTGGGTTAAATTGGTTTTTTTTCCATAAAACGTAGAAAATGTAAATGTGTGGCGGGTAACTCTTCATAATACGTCACTAAAATTATCATTAGCCATCTCGCCTGTGTGGACATTGGAGCACTGCGTTTACGCTTACAATATACTTACGTGCAGGACAAACAATTCAGCAGTTAATATTCTGCGACGATTTTCATCTGGTATCAGGTGTCATTCAAACTCCTAAATTAATTTTGCGATCACATCATATATGTACTTACTGTCTTTGAGAATTGTTTCCAGTTTATGCATTTATTTGGTTTAGATGGTGAGAAAGTGATAGGGAAGCTAAAAATGAAAATAGATATAATACTACTCAACGAAACTCACCTTTTACCTACCTAAAAACTCAAAATTACAAATTATCATACCTATAGAAACGACCTCCTACCTGCACGTGGCTCCAAAGCCCACGGTGAAATAGCAATCCTCGTACACCATCGTATAGTACACTAACACATATCATTAAATACCAATTTGCAATCTACATCTTTCTTAATCAAAATAAATAACCTCGAAGTACTAATATCAGCAATCTACAAGCCACCGAACAAAACACTAGATCCAAAAGGTCTAGACACCTTAATGAAGAGCACGGATTGGTCGATTTCCGCCGGCAATTTCAATGCAAAGCACACACTATGGATCAGTCGAAATTATAATACTGCAGGGAAAATATTGTACAACCAAGTACAAAACAAGGACTACATAATACTCGCACCTGATTCGCTGACTTATTTTCCATCATTACTAAAATATAGGCCAGACGTACTCGACGTCAGCTTAAGTGCGTATACAATTATATCCAGGTGACCAATCTAAATTATCTTTTATCAGATTATAACCCAATAATATCTATTTCATTAATATAGATATAGATATAGATATAGATATAGATATATAGATATAATATAGATATTATTTCACAATAATATCTATTTCGCTTTTTCCACTCATATTTATATGCTTTTGGTGGTGTGACACCAAACTAGACATCATTGTTTGTCTATTTTTATTTAGTTTTCCCGGTTTTCTTTCCATTTACTTTTTGGTACGGTGTTAAGGTCTGGCCTTGTTTACTAGACAGTATGGTGTTATGGTATGCAAGGTACGGAGTAGTTAAGTGCAGGCGCATACATATCATATATACAACGATTGTCAACGAATCACTGTCCAGTACATTTTCGTCACTCGCTGCCATTCAAGATTGTCCTAAAAATCGCCGTGCCATCGTGAAACCGAGTCGTCAGTTAGACGCAAAAATTGGACCAACAAGGACCGTCGTTTACACAGCAGGCCTTTGGCCAAAGTGAGTATAACTTGCACAGCACCGTAGTGGGACCCACTACAGGTAGACCCGCGCGGTGCGACTCCCACTCTCTCCCCCCTAGTAGGGAACTAAGTCCGCATCAAACAGCAAATACCTCTATAATCAACATGGGCGGCCAAAGCAAGCGGAAAAATATCGCCGATCGCTCTCCCACACCACCGTCAAAGAAGGCCAATAAGAAGAATAACGCAGTACAGAAGACTCAATCGAACAGATCCAGCTCGGGCCAAAACACCCCAGAAAACTGGTCCGATATCGAATCAACAAGTGATCACTCTCATTCCGCATCAAAAAATTCAGATGCATCTAAAATTAATGCGGAAAAATCCAAACAAACTTCAATCACCCTCAGCAAACACAAACAAAAATTCAAACGAAACCCGCATCATAAAACTCCCCCGATACTATTGACAACTACCGACTGGCGCAAAGCTACTCCCCTGATCTTCGAGAACCAAACAATAAATTCAGACAACCTTACAGCCAAAATGGTAGGTGACGAAAAAATGTCTATACAAACAGCCGAGAGCAATTCAGACACATCCAAAGTTCTCTTCATCAGCATGCAATTTCTTTCATCACACGCAGTCTCTCAGAAAACCGCTCACTGAAAGTGATACTTTGTGGAATCCCAATAATATACTCAGAAGAAGATCTAACCTAACCTAACCTAACCACGGTTTCAATTTGACTCACGTTAAACTTTTCAGTCCCAAAGACAGACCTTTTCCAATCTGTTTTGTAATATTAAAAAAGAATGAAACTGCGAAGAAAATCTTCGACATTACAAACCTATTCTATATTGCCATAAAAATTGAACCTTATAGGCAAACTGGGCTTAATACTTTGCGTACCAAAAATTTGGCCATGGCGCTCAAAATTTCAGAAACCCACTTAGATGCGTTAAATGTGCAGGAAACCACAACACAAAAGACTGTAAAATAAAACCAGAGGATAAACCAACATGTTGTAACTGCGGCGGTCCCCATACCGCTAATTTCCGCGCATACCCTAAGTATCAACACTTCTTAAAAACATTACAGTCAAGCAAAAAACCCGCACCCGAAAACTCAGAAGCCCAGAAGACAATTCCAAAAACTCATTCAAATTCATAAAATTCCTCAACAAAAACTTACGCAAGCGTTACATAAAAAACCTCCCAAAAACCAACTTAATTACCCAAGCAAGTAATCGACATAGGAAGCATACTTAACCTACTTTACGACTTACTATCAAACATTTCATCTGCAGAAGATCCCAAAGGAATTGTATCTATGATACTCACCTCCTTTATTGCCTTAATATTGAACTAAAATGTCTAACAACAAATTGAAAGTTATATTTTGGAACGCCAACGGCTTAAACTCCAAATTAAATGAACTTTTGGCCTTCATAAACTCAAACAATATTGACGTCATCCTACGTGAAACAAAAATCAGACTATCAACAAAAATAAAATTCCGAAACTACCATATGTATTGTACAGACGGAACACCATGACAGGGTTCGCCTGCGAGTAGAGGCACGGCTGTACTGGTACACCGAAGAATCGTCTACAAACAAATACAATACAACATATCTCTGTTTTCAATAACTATCGAAGTATCAATAAATAACGTTACTACGCAGATTTCTGTCGTTTAAAAACGTCCCGCTCAACAATTGATAACTACTGATTTAGACACCTTAACACAAGGCTGCGAATGGTTCATTATCGCAGACGACCTGAATTCAAAACATTCTATGTGGCATAGCCTCTGCGTAAACAATTCGGGTCAGACTCTATACAAACACGCTCAATCAGCAAATTACACGGTGGTTGCGCCAGATTCACCTACATTCTACTTCCGAATCCCGGGTCACAGATCGGATGTTTTAGACATCGCGGTAGTAAAACTCCCACAACACATCCGCTCCTCCTAAATCAAATAAAAGCATCAATTGGATTATATTCTCTATATCTCTTACTCAAAACTTTAAAAATACAAATTTTCACACAGACTCCATTCCAAGCATTACTCGGCGCTACAGAATCTAACGAGTCAAATTAAATTAGCAATAAAGAATAACACCTTCGAAAAACCAAACTGTTCTAATCACCAAAATATTATACCTCCCAAAATAATACTAGAAATCCAACACAGAAACCGCCTTAGACGAGAATATCAAAGAAACCTAGATCCAATGATAAAACGTCAAATTAATCAAAAAACCAAATTCATTAGAAACATTCTTCATCGACAAGACGAATGGAACCGATTCCTGGACTTCATTAACCCAGAATATGGCTTACTTTACAAGCTGAACAGGAGCCTTTTGAGGAAATCACCAGCGGGCCACTCCTTACAAGGCCCAAACGGTCTTGTATATTCAGACGCTGAAAAAATTAAAATCTTTGCAAAAACATACGAAGAACAATTTTCTCCTAACCCCGGACTGGATCTCCCCGAAGTAGAAAACAATATCAACGAAATAAACCAAGCTCCCAATACCAGAGAATTAAACTCTGGGAGAGTATCTCGTCACAAACTACACTAAAATATCATCACGATACCAAAACCAGAAAAGAATCCCAGTCACCCCAAAAACCACGGGCCAATTTTCCTTCTGTCGTCCGTTTCAAAAATCCTGGAAAAGTCATACTGAGTAAGCTTGTAAATGCGACCGGACGAAATATCAGAAGCGAATAATTTGCCTTTAGAAGTGAACATCCTATCACTCTCTAGTTACTCGGACCAGTGGAGCATATGTGCAAACCTAAAGGAAAAAACTGCGGTGGTATTCTTAGATGTAGAAATGGCCTTTGACCATGTCTGGCACGGTGATCTTTTACACAAACTACATCAAATTGGTATCGCCCTCCCCATTCTATCAAAACTCATAAAGTCGTTTCTCGAAAACAGAATATTCAAAGTACCACAAGGCGAAAATTTCCCAAACAGCCATCCAATCATAGCAGGGGTTCCGCAAGGCTCATGCCTCTCACCAATCCTATATCTGGTATTCACAAATGACATGCCGAAAAACCCGAAAGCAAGCATCAGCCTATTTGCAGACGATACCCTCGCATGTACTCAAACAACAGAAACCCAAAAAGGGCTATCACTGAACTGCAAAAACAGATTTCGATGGCCCCCTCCAAATAAACGCAGAGAAAACTATAGAGGTTGTCTTTAATAAACCCAAAGCTGAAAATATTAAAAACTAGAAATCGCGAAAATGGCCAAATAAAATGGAACCAGGATGCCAAATATCTAGGTATGTATTACATTCGACGATAACCTTACCTTCTCTCAACATGGAAAAAAATGTAATAAGAGAGGCGACAACTATTCGGGGGATGCTATACCACGCACTCGACGGGAAAAGTCCTGTCCGAACAAAAACAAAACTGCAAATATGCTACACGTATATACGTTCGGCCATTGACTTACGCAGGCCGGACTTGGGGACCATCGCTATCAAACACCAACTGGAAAAGCGCAGAAGCCGTACAGAATATATGCCTCCTCCCGCCTCCGTACCATTCTAGCTGTACCACCCCATGTCATAGGAACAAAACCCTATTGCACACTGCTGCAAAGCTACCAACCTACAATACAAAAATTTCACCTATGCCAAAAACGCAAACGTTCAATTTTACGAAAATTCCTTCTCCAAATTCAAACATCCAAAATATCCGGGTCATTCTACGGGACATCCCGTAACGGAAAGGAAGATACGCCCAATATCACATGGGCAGAAATCCAAATTCAAGCTGACTAAATTCAGTAAACAATATTCACGCACACAATATAGGCTGACGCCTGAAACGTGTGGGTACATATAGGCTTAGCCATAGCCGTGCGATCTAGCAAAAGCAAAGCAAAAGACTGCAGGCGTGTATAGCGGTATTGTTGGCCCCGAGAATGGCCGTTTTGGGTGGGGGACTGTGGTGTGTACCGTTTCCACCGGGTACGGTACACTTGGACTTGACTTGAGTTGACTTGCTTTGTGGGGAGGGGGGGTACTCTGTCTCAAGCTTGTGCTTCTACCACAGAGGTAGTTGATGGTACACTTGGCCCCTCACGGTCCGTTATTTATAACTGAGGCAGAGGACTCGTAGACCTTAAAAGTCACCAAATATGCAGTCGAGTACCCAAAATATGCATTTATATGCAAAATAAAATAACATATCAAGTATACTTAGAAATCCAAAATATGTATGAGAAATATACATTATAAAATTAAAAACAAGAACAACCTATTTTTATTTATATTTGTATTACGTTTCAATTGTGTATTACATTAAAAATGTTTTTTACATATTGTTTGAATTATAAACTTGCAGAAATTTTAATTTTTAAAAATAAAATTGTGCACACATGGGTAAATCGTTAACCACAATAATTGAGAATAATTCACGCAATGTCCGGCTTTGTGTACTCTCCCGCCAGCAATACGTATACCGGTCGAGTAATAAACGGAATGCTTATCTCGAGCGATTCTAGGAAAAACGTGTCGTCGAATAGTCAACATCCATATTATACTATAATATGATCGAGTCATTAATCAAATTAATAAATACCTACGTCTTTAAAAAGTATAAAATGGAGGAAATGTGTCCTAAAAATAAAAAAAAACATTCAAAATACGCATTTATATGCAAAATAAAATTACAAATCTAGCATTGTCTTAGCATAAAACTATATAGGTGAGTAATAATTAGGGCCCGGCTTTTAATGCAAAGTGCATTTTTTTTTATGGGGGGGGGGGTTCTCTAAAAAACTGCATTCCAAGTAGGTACATAATTTGATTCATGTAACAGAGACTTTAAAACTTGAACTTTTATTTTGCATTTTTCACTGTTTTTCCATTTTTAGAGCATTTTCTTAAGATTTTTCGGCCAGTTTATTAATTTTTAATGCATATTTAGGTATACGAGTTTTTAATGTAAAATTATGCAATTAAAAATAAATTTGTAAAATTTGTTTTTATAATATTTTCCATGCCGATTATTAACGGTTATATTCACGATTCCGACAGTCTTTATCTATTTACATGTCAATAATATGGTAGATACCTAATTGTTTTAATGAAACTATAAATTCTATCCGAAAATACATAGAAAATAAAAAAATAAAAACGTATATAATTTAACAAAATTTTATTTTTATATTCTAGTATGTTTATAACGAATAACAGTCCCAAGAGCTGTGATGATGTTCTTCATTTATCGGTCAAAACCTGCATTGACAAAATGTTCATTTAAAGTTTCTAGTCACGTTTTTATTAATTTAAAATGTTTAAACACTTCCTTTAATATTTAAATATGTATTTAATTAATATTTCTGTAATGAAAAATAAAAAAAATAAAAATTGGTAATTTTTTAAGGTCATTATTTTGGTTAAGACATTTTTCTATGGCAATTTTTTATTATTTTTTTGGTCGTTATTAGAGCATTTAAATCCGGGTCCTAGTAATAATATTGTACCAAGTTATTTTTTGTAAAGACCTTTATTTTATTTCTGTTCATCAATAAGGCACACAGACGATACAGTACAATATGTAAGTAATAATAAGTACCTAGGTACATGTACTTATTTAGTTTTATATATTATGCATCCCAATGGCGGATCTAGGACTCGATTTATTTTTTTTTACAAAGGGGGGGGGAAGTCCCCCCCCCCTTGATCCGCCACTGATACAGTATATTGCATATTTTTCATTAAATCGGCAAAATGTATAAATAAAATAACAAGTAGGTAAGTATTATACATATATAGTGTAAATAAATTAAATAACTGGAAAAGGCTATAAAAGTCATAGGTAACTAGAAATGACCAATTTATTTATTATATTTATCTAGAATTTTTCTATATTTTCAGAGACTAGGTAAAACAAACGTGTTTTCCAAAATTTTCCCAGGAAATTAACAGCATTTTGATATCTATGAGTATCTGGTAAAAAAATATAATCATACTAATAATTATTATATAATAAAAAAAAATTTTACAAAATATATAATAATAAGTATAATATACTAATATGTATATTATAAATTGTAAAACAATTTGAGTGTAATAACTGCCGCAGGCCGACAATAGACCGGAACATTGTGAAAGCATTGAGTTTTCAGTAACAAGTTTTATACGGAGACTTCAGTCGTTTTGATCGTTTTATTATTTTATTACACTTGTATAGAGTATGGAATATATTATAAACACGATGCCATAAGTATGGTTCAAGCACTCGTATCGGTGACTGCCGTACATCTTCCAGACACTTATGCTTGGTAATTAATAATTACTAAAGCTCGGATTTTAATGAAAAATGCATTTTTTAGTGGGTGGTTTCTAGTGCAAAGCTTTCCAAGTACAAAATTCTGTTCATACATCAAAGCATTTAAAAATGAAACTTTTATTTTGTATTTTTGTTATATATTTTATGTTTGGAATAGGTATATATATGAATAAATATAATATATATAATTTAGCGTAGGATCAAGTTGAAAAAAAAAATAAAAATGTTTATCTTGTTTCATAATTTAGTCATTTTTAGTACCTATGTAATTCTCAGTTTCAATAATATCAATAATAATCCCGATATCGATAATACAGAGGTAAAATTAAATCGTATATCGCCTCGATAACGTTATGTACAATTTGGTATAAATATGCGATAACGGCAAATAACTAATATAAAACTAATTTTTAAATATTATACAAAACTGCTCAGAATTGTTTTTTGTTGAATTCAAATCAGAAAAATTAGTTTTGAATTTTCAGTTTATAATTTAAGTATATGATTATAGTATTGTATTCGGCGATTGATAAATACATAAATAATATATTTCTGATAAATTTGATTCATCGTAATTTGCAACATAATTTCACATTAAATAAAAATTTAAAAGATTTATCATTTAAATAACTTTTTAAGCAAGTTAGTTATATGGGATATTAATATTTAATGTGAAATTATGTTGGAAATTACGATGAATCAAATTCATCAGAAATATATTATTTATTTATTTATCAAACACTGAATACAATATCATAATCATATACTTAAATTATACTAAAATTTGAAACCCAATCTTGATAAATCAATCTAATCTGGCTATGGTCTTGAAAATGGTTTTATAATTAATAAATAGTATTTAAATTTGGTTAAAAACTACTTTTATTCAGAACATATACAAAATAATAATGAAAAAATATATGTACATTAAAATAAATAAAGTAAAAATGTTGTACAATATTATTTCATAAGAAATGTTTAGTAAGTTAAATAGATTTAGTATTTTAATACCAACTATTGATTGTTTTAAGTATATAAAAATTAAAAATGTAAATATGAACTATACAATATACACAGTTACAATAAAATTAAAGGTCTGCCACAAAATTAGGATGGACTACTAATACAGGATCCTCGTCAACATCGGCAAATTGTTCTTGGTCTTCATCACCGGGTTGTTTTGATTGTTGCGACAAAGCAATTAATACATTATCCTATAAAATTATACAATATGTATTATTAAATATATACAAATGATTGTATATTAATTTATTAACTTACATTATAAATTAAACGATCCAAAATTTTTTCGATAAAACTTTTCTTTTCCAACAATTCAGATTCATCATTGATTTGATCTTCAATTTTTTCTAGATACCAATTTATTATGTCACTACGTAATAAACCACCATCCTCACTTTCCCCTTTTTCTAAAATACAATAAAATAATTAATCAATTTGGTAAGTAATTTTATGAGTAATCTGATGCAAAAATCAAATACATACCAGCTATTCGTTTTTCTTCTTCACTTCTCATGTAAACAACAAGCATATTTGTAATACGCTTATACTCATCAAAAGCAAGGGTGAACTTTTTTTTAGTTAAACCTCGTTCAGGTGCTTCTGGTGTATCAACATCCATTCCTAAACAATATATCATTAGTTGTACATTCAAAATGAATTAAAAATAACATTTAATATTACCATTAGTTTCAGGTATTTTATTCAAGTCATCATCTTCGTTATCATCCAGATTCACATCAGGTTGTTCTACCCGGATTATGGATTTATTAAGTAAATTAAAGGCTTCAGACACATGTTTTGTCGTTACCTAAAGAAAATATTCAATTTATATTAGAAATATTTATTCTTTCCATAAAATAATAATATACATGTAAAATATTCCTTACATGATCTGAACATTCCATTTTGGCCATGGCTTCAGATAAACGAATCAATGACTCTAATTGTCTTACTGTTATACGCCATGTTGATTTTGTACTAGATTGACTATCACGTTGTCTTAATTGAGTGTAAGCGGCTACTAATTTTTCAGAAGCTTCCTAAAAAAAGAAAACACAATTTATCAAACATGATTTATGTAACAAAATATTATATATGTAAATCTGTATATCTTTTTACATACAATTGTGAGTTGAGGTTTGAATTGTCGAGCAAATCCAATGTATGTTAAAATATCCTCTTGACTATATAATGTTTCAATTGTATCCTCCATATTACTGTGTATTTCAACAATTTTTTTTGCTATTGCATAATCAACAACCTATAAATATTAACATTATAATAAGGGACCTCATGACTGTCGTAAATTATGTCGAAAACTATTGTTTCTAATTCCATCAGACCAACACAATGTTTACTTCAATATTAATTTTTAAGACATTATTGTATTCTTTAGAACTTGCTTGAGGAATCATACTAAGAATAGTGATTAAATATTCAAAATTGTTCTTAATTTCAAATAAAAATATTTAATTAATTAGAAATAATGTTTGAAATTTTCATTGTAAGATACCTCAAAAAAGTTCTGAGGAATCTATTAACGTTTTAAAATTCATCATTAGAGTATGCATTTCAACGTTTTGATGGAATATTTGAATGAAAAAAAAAAATTTTTTTTTTCATGGTTGTAAAATATATTGCTGACTTCTGCATGCGAGTAATGTAGGTAACACCGACACCTCACATATTTTTAATATTATTATACTTTGTCTGTTGCAAAACATTAGATAAGAAAGATAAAATATATTATTATATGTTTAATAATATGATATATTATAATATTTACTTTCCAACATTTTCGAGTTATATATTGTAATATTATTATTTACCATTATTTATTATTTATTAATGTGACCTATATTATTAGCAACCCATTAATCATTACTACTACTATATATTGTAATTTGTCATCACTTGATTTTTGTTTTTCTGGAAACTATTACAGTGACTATTACATATATACGCAATGTAATTACTCATTAGTAAAGTGAATAGTAAATATAAAACCAAAATTAAACCCTTCTAAGCAAATAAAAGAACAAAAGGGATGTATGATTGGTTTATTGAAGAGAAGACTTCTGAAAAATTTAGATATAACTTCGTAAGTTGTATATATTTCATAAATTTAATAAAAATGTCTATAGACAATATTTATTTCTGTTATATTTGTTTAGATTATATAGAACAGAATGCTATTCTAACAAAAGTTCCAGTACAAGCGTGGAATAGTTATTGAAAATCATAATGACGACATAGTTCAGTAGTTAAAAATTCAAATTTAAATATTAGTTTAGTATTTTTTACTACCTAAAATACAAATATTGACACACATAATTTATTTGGACAAAGAATTGTTGATATAGCACATATTTTTAAACAAAAAGTAGACGAAGATCACCAAATATGTACCTTTCAAGGACATGATTGGTGTGAATGAAAATCAAAATGGATTAATATTAAGTTTCAAATTTTATTGTTTATTTTGCAAAACTCGTAAAATTAATTATTCTAACAAAATTACAACCTATATCACAATATATCTATAACAAGCATCACATAATTATTATTGTACGGGATACGAAAAAGCTGCAGCTAATGCGATCAAAGAAGAAACAATACTTTGGTGATTTTAGAAGTTTAAGTTGATGAATTTGGTACACTTCTTATTACAGAAGTTACTGGCGGCAATTGCCACAAATACTCGAACCATGTACAATTCGTTATCTATATATCTGTATATTGCAATAATATAATATTATTTATTCTTATTTAGAGATTCTTCATAATTTTAAATTAAGTTATACAATAATTTAATTTTTGCATATAAGTATTTCACCAAAAACTAATCGAGATGTATCTGTTTATTTATTTTTATCTTCATTCATTTTCTCCTTTAACTTTATTAACATCGTAAAAAATTATTACTAAGTATTAAAATATTAAATATATTGGAAACATAATAAGTAATATTAGTATTATACTATACAATTTATATTTACCTATCTAATTTATTGTAACATTTCATAAAACATTAAAAAACAAACATATTGTAGGTATCTATACAAAACATTTTCACTTAGCATGCGATGTATTCCATCGAGTTTTATTTTTATAATGTTAATTATTATTAGTGTTCAATTTAAGAATTTATTTACATTTATACTTGGAAGTAATGTTTTTTATTATAAGTTATAGGACCATGGTTATCTACTCAGGTTAAGAATCGGTGTATAATTCTCCATAAAGAGTTTTGATTGAATGGCGTGAATGCAAACTAATCGTGTTAGTTGTGCCGAGACCAATGATAAGAAAATTAATATAATTTTAACGTGTTCTTTTATGTATGTTTTTTTTTTCAAATTAATTTCATTTTTGACATAATCATATATTTATATTTATTTGGTACCTATTTCTGCATATGAATAAATAAAATGCCAAGTGTTGTGTAGAAGGCTGTATATTTGGCTAAAGAAGTAATTCAGAAAGAAACTTCAAATTTTCTGCATCTCACAATGTACAATTTCGAGAGAAAAGGTCAAATGGCATTTCACGGCACAATTACATAGTAACCGACAAAACACAATATGTATGTGAAAAACCTTTATGTGGGGAAGATGTAATTAAGTTTAGGAAATTCAGAAGTGAATCCACATTACTTGTTAAAGGGATTGCAGCCATACAAATTTTAGATAGAAATTTGGGCACTCTACTTAATAACTGTAAGAGTTTGATTTCACGGATTTTGATTCATTAACATGTTTACTTGGGATTAACCACAGTGATTATTAATATTACAAAGAAAAATGTTTTATAGTAAAAATTGAAAAACTAAAAAAATGGTATTATTGTTCGTCAATAACAGTCATAAAAACAAAATTTTAAAATTTGTCTTGGCTATATTACAGTAGACATGTTAATAAATTCAAATCCATTTTCAGAATTAAATTCAGCAAACTCAAGTCCCACAATTGTCTAAGGCAACTTTTTTTTTTTTATGTCATTTTTACATGAATTGAAAATAATCGTACATATTTATATTGCTTGCACATACAAAAGTTACGGCTGTATATCAAATGGTGAAACGCAGGTCGTGATCGTGATGGCAGTAGATATAATTCTATGAAATACTATGATTATTACTGAATGTTTTAAATTATTACATAATTTAACATTTATAATAGATAGTTACTATACCGGTGGACTACTACATCAAAATCTAATCAGTTTATAATATCAATACATAACAAATATATAATATTTGTTTCATTTTGTCTTCCGCGCTTTTAGTATTTTATCAATAATAAAAATTTTCAGGGGGGGGGATGAGATAATTTTTAACCTTTTACATTTTTTTTTTTATATACTTATCGGCTATCTGATATGTGCTATTTTGTATGTGTTATTTTACCTAGAGAGTGCCAGTTTAAAATTACATCTATAAAGTTTAAAATACCTACCCAACTATAGCATTTTACCCAAAAAATTTTGATTATACCTACCTAAAAATATTATACTCCTATGCCCAAAAAAGGGTATAGGAGGTACCTACATATAAAATAAATATTACACTTTTTTAAATGATTATTTTAACGTACCTACCTATATATGAATACCTATAGGCTACCAGTGGCAGATCGGAAGTTTATTGAAGTGGAGGGGGTGAATAGTGATAATTGATAAATAAAGGGCTAATCACAATTCAAAATCAATTTTATACTGCTTAAATAATGATGAAAAAAATTCTAAGGAGGGGGTAGTTAATTAGGTTTTATTGGTTTTAAATTTTAAATTCAGAATGGTATAAAATAGGAACTATACATACCTATTTTTACAAGAGTGTCTCTCTAAATTTTGTTAGATGTAAAGAGTATTAGAGGAATTTTCGGTAGAGGGCTTTGATAAAAAAAAAAAGTTATAGTAAAATAAAAATAAATCAAGTTTGTGGAGGAGGAGGAGTATATAGTAATTATTTTATACACAGATGTATTCAGGTATATAGGTATTAGGTATTTGGTGGCGAAAGGGTTCGTGGTAATAAGGTCCAGTGGTGAGATGGACGCATCGAAAAGGTTCAGAGGCGAGACGGTCACAGTGTAGTGTCATCAGCACACGCGTAGTAGAATAAGTATACACTGGTTGTACACACAATGCAATGAATAAATAATTATTATTGTCATAATATTGTATTCTTGAAATCTACAGCTCACACACACTAATGTTCAAATACACACACATTAACACAACCAAAATGTGTAAGCCACATAAAATGCCTAATCATTATTCCTTAAAACACGGTTGGCTACAGTCCTCTGAAAGTAAGTAATTTCGTACTAATAATTATTATCTAGGTTTTTTTTATTACCTATATTTTGATATAAAATAAAAAAAATAAAAATGTAAATATTAAATGCTCGGCATAATATTTACATAATAAATATTATTACTTAGGTACTTTAAATGTATTCTTGAGATCGGACCAATTTTTGATTTAAATATACCTAATAAATAAAATATGTAATAGTGATTATTTGTTACTAATGTTTGCATTCAAATAGGAACTATTATAAAACCTTATATAGATAAATTGTTATTATTTAATAAGTGCCTTTTTCAATTAATTAGATACTGATGTTACTACATTTTTTTAAAAAATTATTTATTAACAAGACTGAATTATTTTTAAATTTATCTATCATAAATATGTAAGTATATTACTTCTTTTATTTTTAGATTCTGTACAAGAAATCTATGCTCAATTTTAGTTAAAGTTCTCATATTTTATTTAGTATACTTATTTCTCTTATATGATAATTTTTGATGGAACTGAGAGTTCAGAAAATCTCAAGAAATTTAAAATAATTTAAAAATTATAACAAATTATTTTTTACACATACCTCACTACATTCATCTATGAGAACATAGAATAAATCAAAACGTGACATGATTGGCGCCGAGAGAGATACATTTTGTTGTAAAGATTTGCTTCGTTCATAACGGCCATTAATTGGATTTGCTGCTGCTAATATAGAGGTTCTAGCATTTAATGTTGCTCTAACACCAGCCTAAAAATATATTACTATTATTTTTTAATATATGTAAAGGATTAATTTATATGTATAAATATAAATAGATAAATGCTTTCTCTAAGTACCTATATACCAACTAAAAGAAAAAATAATTATTATAAATCAGTCAAAATTTTAATATAATTACAAATACAACTATACTTTTGCTATTGATATAGTCTGCTGTTCCATAGCTTCATGAATAGCTACTTGATCACGTGGATCCATTTTGTCAAATTCATCAATACAACATACTCCATTATCAGCCAACATAAGTGCTCCAGCCTCAATTACAAAATCAAAAGATTCTTCGTCCCTAACAACAGCAGCTGTAAGACCAGCAGCAGTAGAAGCTTTTCCAGAAGTATAAACAGCACGAGGACACATATCGGCTACTTGTTTCAGTAATTGAGATTTGGCAGTACTAGGATCACCAACTATACAACAATTGATATCCCCACGAAGGGTAGTACCTTCTAAGGTTGTTTTCGGCACTCCACCAAAAAGCATTAATAATACACCTAGAAATAAAAATTACAAAATTAATGTAAATCGACAAATTATGTATGTAGTAACCTTTTTTAATTTGGTCATTTCCATGAATTGAAGGGAAAAGACTATTAATTAAATTTTGGTATAAATTTCGGTCACGATTCATCTCATAAATCTTTTCCCATTGTGGCCCAGTCATTTGTTTCTTTAAACGTTCAATTGAGTCTGAAGTTAATTCATCATTGTGCATTTCTCCACTTCCACCAAACTACGATAACAGATTGAATATAAAAAAAAATATGTCAACATCTCAATAGGATCTTACCCGTGAATCTGTTGCAGATAAGCTGCACGCCAGAAATGACAACTTGTAGTTTAAATCTCTGATTCCTAAACATTTTAGTCCTTTGACACCTTCATTATTTGCATCTCCTCTTTTTTGTCCAGAAGCAGATTCAGCTCTGGCAGATGGGGTGGACATAACACTGACATCAGGGACCACAATCAATGAACCCGTAAAATCATATCTATCACCAGCTTGTACAGTTTCAACATTCTCATTTCTCAATATAATTTCGAGACTAATAAAAACAAAATACAAACATTTAAAATGTATATAAATAAATCGATAACAATTTTGTTCTTAAGTAAATTTGGTACTGATAGTTAAGGGCCCACAGAAAAATATTATTGTCCCCACATGACTATGTTTTAAGTTCAACATATGATCATAATCATTGGACGATCTATAATGTACATGTTATGTGAGTATGAACAAATACATTGATAAAACCAAACTGGATTAAAGCATAAAAATATTAAATTACAATAAATCTGTAATTTTATATTTTACGACAATTTTTTTCATAATATAGTACAATTGTTAGTCCCAATATTAAGGTATCATTGTGACAACTTATTGGTATTTGTATACAAACAATACACACATAGCAAAACGAATAAAACAACAATGTTAAGATTGCCAGAATTTTTAATTTTGAAGTTTAAAAGTTCCCAAACTTAACTAAAATAAATTATTTGTTTTCTCCGAAGTAAGTACTAAATGTATATTCATGTAAGGTTCATAATCCATCAGTACTAGTTTACTACTAATATACTATATACCATGGCTAAATATCTAGGTATGACTGCAATATTTACATTTTCGTCCAGTTATGCCATTCATGGGATAAAAACAAAAGTTGTGACGTCAACTGCTGATGATTTTTAAACGTAAAAAATTGAGCTTATACCTATATATTATTAATTTCATCGGCAGATGACATAATACACATGTGCAGTTAAAATTGCTGACATACCTAGATATTTAGCCATGCTATATACTATACTGCTTATAAATATTAATTTATTTAACAATATGTTAACAATTATTTTAAAACTTTGGTTTGAAAATATTAATTTAAAAAAAAACTGAATTTTATATTTTATATTATATTACTTATAGGTAATTAAATGTATAAATTTATATTTTGGTAAAAACTAGGTAGATAAATAATAGTTAAGAATCTAATAATAATTACCTTCGTGGAATACAACCTCGAGGGAGCTCTGATTGACATTCTTGTACTCTAATTTTTTGAAAATCAACAAATCTAGATTTGTTAACATTTAAACTAAATCTTCTCCTATTGGCACAAACTGGATTTCTACATATAGTTGGCTGAGTATACTAAACAATTAAAACAGATGTTAAAATAATATAATATACCTAGGTAAATAAGTTGTTTACATAATGAATGTTTTATTTATTAATTTTATATTAAAAATATTAGTAATATAACTAATAATACAATGTTATTATATATTAATTTTAATATTAAACAGTTAATCAGTGCATTGTACAGTAAATGGAAAAAAAAAATTAATGCATATATTTTTTTTTCTTTTTAAATAAACTTACTTAATGAAGAAAACTGAACACTTGCATTTTAAAAAAAAATTGACTTTAATGAATACAGATGTGTATACTAAAGATAAAGTAAGTAGATTAGTAAATGAAAATAAGGATAAATTAGAAAAACACCAATCAAAAAATAAAAAAACAAATATCATGCTTGATTCTTTGAGTATTATGGACAAAAGTGACATTTTCTCAGATAAGAATACAAATTTCAATAAACATCAAAGTATGAATGTTCTATGCACAACAAATAATAATCTGAACTTGGAATTAAATGCTGAGAATACTCCAGAGATTAAAAAAATTAACGAACCAATTAAAACAAAAAGAGATACCTACACTGAAATGTATGTTCCAGAAAAGTATGGTTTGAAGCATAATAATACATTTGTGATGACATTTTGTCAACCAACACTAAATGATTATTTTAAATGGCTATTAGGTATACATAGTTATGCATATGATGATTACATCCAATATAAACTAACTAAAAAAAATTGCGAGAAACAAGACATTTTAATAAAAACTATAATTGTGGAGAAAAATGCTTTTCATTGTCAAGGATTGGTAAAAAAATTAATAGTGATTAAAGATTTTAATCATGTTCCTAAAAAAATTATTTTCACTTAACAAAATAAACATCTTTAATGTTATCAATAGTTTTAAAATATTATTTTTAAATAGACTGTACAAGTTACAAATTTTATGCCGGCTATCAATTGAGAGTCAACCAAAGTAAGGCCAAAAGTAAGGGCAAATGAAATGTACAGGAATGTGGGAATTGTAGAGAAATAAAAGTTATGAGTCAATGTATGAAGATTTGGGAAAAATTAATAAATAAGAGAGTAAGAAGCGAGAGAAATTTTGTAGAAGAAATCAGTTAAAAATAAAAAAAAATATATCATGATTACACATCAATAAAAAGTGGTAGACACAGAACTAATTTTAAATTGTAATATTTTTTAAAAATTTACCTATATACAGTCCCTTAAAAAACGAGTGTGTAGTGTCCTCTTAATGAAGAAAGAGTAACCAAATGTGTACATTTATGTAGTTTTTGTGTAGAAGCTGATTTATGGTCAGAGTAGGAATACACCAAGGTTCAGCTTTAAGCACTTATATATATATTCCCTAGTAATGGAATAAATAACAAAAGAAATACGGGTGAAGTATTATGGTGCATGTTATTTTCGGATGATATAGTGTTGGTTGGTGAGTCTTGAGGAAGTGAACGTTGAAAAGCTTTTAATGGGAAAGGATTTAGGATTAGTAGAAGTAAAACAGAATATATAGAGTATGATTTTAGAGAAAGGGAATAGCCAGTAAAGAATTTGAATGGGGATGTAGTAATTGAGGTTGAGAGGTTTAGTTAACTATTTAGGATCTATTCTACATAAGAATGGTAGTTATGAGGAAGATATGAAATATAGGAGTAAGTGTGGATGAACGAAAAAAAGTGAAGAGAAGCGTTGGGTATTTTGTGTGATACCAATCAGGATGAAATATTAAAACTATTCAATCATGTATATCTAACATATAATTTTATCATAAATCCTAAGTTTAATAATTATTAGTAGGGTTTGGATTTTGTAGCAAAATAAATCATTAAAAAATAATTTGTTTAATTTAAACTTGAATAATAAAAAATATACCTACACATAGGTAGGTATTAAAATTAAAAAATAAATTTACTACTATTTAACGATAGTATTTTTATTAAACTTAGGCTATTGGGTGTTAATATATTTGTATACATTGAAAATGATTTTTCCACGTCACAACTACAATAACCGGTATTCCGATGATTATTTTATCAGACATCTAATATATCTATCTCGATAATAAAAAATATAATTTTGACCATAAAATACGAAAATGTCACCTATAGGTATATTGTGATAATATAGTAGGTAACCCTACTAATATAATAAAATTAGAGAAATAGGTGACAATTTGGTTAAAAAAGCAAAATAAAGTTTATTTCAGAATGACACAAAATGCATTCATATTTAAGAATTATCTTTCAATCACTCCCCAACAAAAAAGCATTTGCTACAAAATCTCGAGTATTAATTATTAGCAATTTACTTTGAATTGTTGTTCAACATTGGGTACTTCTGTCTGACAGTCTAGACAAATGAAATGTCCGGCCACCAGTTCGGGATGAACGGGATGCGTTCTAATGACTTGACCAGAAATACGCACCAATTCGCCAATTTTTGCTGTTGTCAGTTCTCTTATATTAAACCTGGTCGTAACGTCCACAAAGCTCACAAAATAATCTTGGTGGTTACCTGTAGCTTCAGTACGATCGATAACAAAATTACCCACCGCCAAACACAAAGCAGGATACACCCTAAACGAACAAAATGTCACGTTGAAAATATGTAGGTAGATAAATGTAAAACAATTTCTCACCTGTAATATTCTTCAAGAATGGTGATGGCGAGATTCTGATTGAATTTCTCAACGTCGAGAAAACTAACCTCTAATGTGAAACGCTCGGAGTTTGTCATTTCCACGGCGGCTTCCAAATATTTAGGTTCATTGCTACCATCGTCGACGAATCTAAAATTTAAACGAGAATTTTAGCCTCTATACCGCGAATGAAAATATGTGAACATCTCAATACTAGTAGGCAGGTACTCACTCCTCTAAAAAATCTTGAAATAATTTTTGCGAACGAACTTTCAATTGATCGCGCACCCTGTTGATTCCGGTTTGAGTTTCTGCAACATCCATGGTGTAATGATCGAACGACTACACTATTCAAATTACTAGATAGAAGTTATAGAACAAGCTAACTAACAATTTTTTAAAATAGAAATAATTCCAAAAAACTATTACGAAATTCGGAAATACGAGATTTGTGAATATCGTGATTGTAGGCCGTTCCCGACCGCGCCGTGCTGCTATGTAACATTTCGTTGTTGTTTTTGTAGAAATTGGCGGGAATAGTTGAGTGGGTAGCGGTCCACTGCATAACCGTACAACTAGTAATCTTCGCGTAGTGTCATTTGTTCACCATGTGTGTGAAGTTAGCAAACGATCCAGCAACCAAAACGTATATTAAGTTGCCTATACGATAGCCCCGGGTATGTAGTTTACATTGATAAGACTAATAATATTTATGAAAAAGTCCGACAGATAGCACTGTACTAATAATATACTACTTTATACTAGAATACGTTATATACTTAACCCACGATAATCCTATACAATAGATAGCAGAACTAATATTTATATGTGTAAACAGGTACGTATAAAACTCGTAGACCGACGGCAAAACCCGATTGGTTGCTAGCCTTTTTCGATATGTTCCAGACGGTGTCAATCAGTTTATGATATATATTCTAAAAGCCCGTAAAATTTCCTATAGAATGAGCAAATAAAAAACCGTCCGTGAACAACATACGGTATAAAAAAATCAGTTTGAAAAAACTGATATAGGTATAATACACGTTGGCCGATTGGTTGCTAAGCCTTTTCGATAAGTTCCGGACGGTGTCAATCAGTTTGTGATAAATATTCTAAAAGCCCGTAAAATTTCCAATCAAATGAGCATATAAAAAACCGTCCGTGAACAACATACGATATTAAAATATCAGTTTGAAAAAAACTGCACGGTTCCAGCAACCAAAACGTATATTAGGTTGCCTATATGAAAAAAAACGGATATAGGTACAATACAAGTTTTCCGATCGGTTGCTAGCTTTTTTCGATAAGTTCCGGACGGTGTCAATCAGTGTATGATATATATTCTAAAAGCCTGTAAAATTTCTAATCAAATGAGTACATAAAAAACCATCCGTGAACAACATACGATATTAAAAAATCTGTTTGAAAAAACTGCACCGGTCCAGCAACCAAAACGTATATTAGGTTGCCTATATGAAAAAAAACGGATATGATGGTAGAAAATCCGTCTGAAAAAACGATGAAATGAAACAAGCATCTGTGTTATTTGGAATATTGTGTAACAGGATATAGGTCCTCCTCCTAGTTTTTAATTTTTTTTGTTTCTTAATTCATAGTAATTTTTAACTATGTTATTCATTTTGTAAGAAGTTAAATGTTTTATATAACAAATAATATCCATTTTTGACAAAATATAAAAATTTTACAACTAAACATAGGTAGGTATAATTCTTAAAACAAATATACAGATAATTCAGTCATATTATGTTACAAAACAATTATTATATGGACTGTCTAACAAATGCTTGTACTTGTTAGGATTATATATTAAGGAGATATATTAATTATATACCTACTTACTACCTACCTATGTTTAACATTACATTGAAGATCAAATGTAGAAATAAATATGTTTTAGTGTGACCTTATGCATATTTTAAAATGTAATATGATATATTTATAATAGCTCAGTTTCATGTAGGTACAG
>JAIPRL010005841.1:0-30075 GCA_025469235.1 Pemphigus obesinymphae
TCCCTGAGAGGTAAACCACGATGGAAACGGGAATCTAATAATTTAGGTAACGCTAATATATTGCCTTTATTATTTTTTTTTTACTCAAATATGGTCTGTTTTTATTACCAAAATAATGTTTTCTATTCATTTTAAATGCGGTATTAAAAAATTGAGGGAAAGTACAATTCACAAAATTAACTTGAAATTATGTACGTAGTGTATTAACCACGATTTAAGATAATATTAAATATAATAATATAATAATAATAATATAATAATATAATAATAATAATATAATAATATAAATATAATAATATTATAATATTATAATATTATCATAAATCGTGGTATTAACCTACGTAGTGTACACTCGGAACAAAGATCATATAAAACAAAATGTTACACTACATTAATAAAATATTTACACTCGCATTATAATCCGTAATGAGGTGAACTGGTATCTATTTTTGTCAATAAAACGTATTTAATAAATACTATTTATAGTCATTCGCATTAATGGCGATAACAAAAATAATTACCGTGGTCGACGGCAACGGGCCGGCTAAACATATTACCCACGCGTATGCACAAGTAATTTATTCATTAGATCAAAATATTCAATACAAATTTATGACTGAGAAATAGCTATACGCTTGACAAAAATTTAAGTACTTCCAGTGGTTTGATTTAAAAAATGTAAAGACCATTGAATGTAGAAACAAGTTTACTTTGCATCGGTTGGAGCACTTTTTCAATTTTATCCAAATTCTTGACGAGAATAAATATTTAAGATTTTATAAATTTGTCAATTTTGAATACGAAATATATTAAAAAATATTTAAAATATTAAAAATATGCTCCAACCAATGCAAAGTTTTGCCAATTCAAACATCTTTCAATTTTTTAAATCGAACGAATATAAGTACCTTAAAATTTGTCAGTCGCTTAGGTCGTTTTGATGAAAAATTGATGGAGCAGAGAGCCGTCTTAACGATAATTCTTTATAAACGGAATAAATTGTATTATAAACCATTACAAACCAGTTAAAGAATAAAGGTAAAAATTAAATTTTGAAATTTTAAAATTCCAAAATATTTATCATTTCTTCCGTCTCTCAACATATTAATATTAATGAGTTATATCTGTTTTAACTCTATAAAAATGTATAGTACATGCTCTTCATTTTCCCATATATATTTTGGAAAAGTTTTGTATTGTTTTTCTAAAAAAAATTTTATTATGAGATTTTACATAAGTATCATCAATTTTTCTTAATTTACGAATAAAAATGATTTTTTTTTTGCCAATATATTAACATTTTTAAATTTAATAATATTTTAGATTGTAAGCGAAATGAGGAATCAATTAATTATAAAATTATGTTTATTTTATTTTTATTTGGAATCCATGAACTATGATATAATATATATCTTATAGTTCATACTAGAAACAACTTTTCGGGTGGAATGAGTCAACTAGTCGAGTTGCCATTTTTGAGTTGAGAATTTTTTTAATAACAAATTCGTTTTTAACGTACTTTCCCGAAGTAATTTTCTAATTTTCTTAAAAGGACGAGATACCTACCCACATTTGCTATTTCCGTTTAACCAATTGATAATATACGAAATTTACATTCAGCATTTTTATTATAACTTTGTTGTTTTTAATATTAGAGTAAATTAAATAATTACTAAATTTATTGGCAAGATAATTCTTTCCTTATAAAATATTTTATTTTGTAAAGAAATATAATTATTTTCAGAACTAACTATTTAAAATAGATATATTTCTCTTTATAATTAAAACTTCGGAAAAAATCGACCCTATGGCATAGATAATAATCTCATCTTTAAATTTGGTAATAATTAGTCATTCGCTTCAATATTAAAAATGACAATGGTATGATAAAATTTCTGAACGTATAAATTTCGTATTTTATCAGTTAGTTAGGCAAGAGATAGCAAATATTTGTAACACAACCACTAAAGCGTAAAAACCGAAAATCGTATAAACAGAAAAATAGTAAAAACAATTATAATATAGTTAGAATACGAGTATATTACTGAAATTATATTATAAATATTAAATAGGTTAGAAAAATTTTAGATTTTGAGCGGAGCAAATAATTAATTAATTTTCCAATAAATATGTAATTTATTTGTGGAAAAACTTTTTCGAGTAGACATTTTGGGCCAAAAATATTTTAAAAATTTGTTCTAAATAGTACTTTTAAGAGGAAATTTTTTATTTTTCCAGTAGTTTTTTTTAGCTTAAAGGGTATCATTAAGCTTTTATTTTTAGGAATTTAATATCTTATATTAGAAATATATTAACTAAAAATATGTTGGTATATAATATAACCTGCATTACATACAATTATGCAAAAATTTTACACAGTTACAGAAAACGTCATTATATACTAACGTATTTTTAGAGTGCTACGATCCCCAAACTTTAATATAACTCAATGTTATTGTAAAGTTGCTTTGAAAATAAATCTATTTATATACCTAAGTAATTAATATCAATAAAATAATTAAAAAAAAAAAATAGAAATCGTAATATAATGCCTGTCATTTTGGTCTGGCAGTCAACATAAAGTAACAATTCGGTATTTAATTATGATATTTTCACAATTTATAGGCTTAGTAATTTAATTATTTAGTTAGAAAATTTAAATAAAATCGGTACTTATTAATTAGACAGCAAACTAAGATCTACTAGAAGTTCTATTGTCGATATTTTTACTTTGACACCTTCCAACAAATATTTTTTAGTGCTCCGCTTAAAATTGTTTTAATGAGAGATGTTATTTATCAAAGCTTTCAACTCAGTACATCTATCACTAGTATCATATCCGATAAACTATGTGCTAACTAGCCATCTTTTTAAGTATAAAATTAAAGTTTAAAAATTATTAGTTTGTCTATGTTCCTTTGAAAAATAGTTTAAAATTATTTACGTATATGTCTCATTGTTTTATAATAAACTGAATGTTTATAATAGTTCATTACATAGATATGTAGCACATATTTCAACAACAATAACATCACCTCACGATAAACATCTCTAGAAAAGTATAATTGCACCTTAGCTGACTACACAAAAAATAAAAATGAGCATTAATGCAATTGTCTAATTTCTATGAGAATCGTATATTATTATCATTATAATTATAAGTTTAAAGAACCTACCTATCACATAGGATAAAGGGGTCTAGGACGATGCACATATTTTTTCACGAATTACCGACTGAATGTCCTCAATTAATAGTATAATGTAAAACATAAATATTGCATTTGACGGTATAATTATAATATGTAAATTAATTAACATTGTATATTAATAGTATTTATATATTATCTAATTTAAAATGATATAATTTGATTGGACGCATAAAAAATCTTTAAAAAATGTCGATTTGAATTGTAATTTATTGAATTTATAATTAATCTTATATTCTTCTGCTTATTAATATTATTATTTTTATTTATCGATATTATATGGAAGTTGTAAACGTTAGTTCAAAATTATATAAAAAGTATACCTACCTAAATCTAGCGTAAATAAATCTGGAACCTATATATCATATAGTTTTCAAGTTTATCGATTTAAATTAACCAGATAATTTCAATTCCATATTGAAACGTTAAAAAACATTTTTACAATTGTATATTTCAAATACTTATATTGAACTTATTTCAAAAAATGTATGGCCCTACACTTTATAATTATTTAATAATAATAATTTCATGAACATTTTGAAATAGAAAACTAAATTAATAATAGAACAAAATAGATCCAAATTAAAATATAAATGATAAAAACAATTTTAAAGTAGGTAATATTTAATTGTATTACTAATTTTACTGTAAAAATATTATAAAATTTCAATTACCTAGTTATATGCTACTTGTATATACATATTTATACAGGATTTCAATGTGAATTCATTTTTCAAGTAGAATGTTAGTTAATTTTTCCTAATTACGTAGATAAATAATTTACCTTGAAATATATAATATACAATAAGTTATCTATTATAATCTATACAGTATCTATGTAAATTAATTTTGAGCGTAAAAATGATTTTTCTAAAATCCAAAACGTATATTATTACCATTTAGATATACGTACATTTCAATTGATGGTGCTCTGTGAAGTTATAATAACCACATGAATATATTTTAAATGTAAAAAAGGATTACCTAGTCTATACTGTTATTATAATTATAATTGAACAATAAAGTAATATATTTTTAATATAATTCCAAGTAGGTATAGTACCTAAGTCGTATGGTATATTTGTTGCCAACTGCCGTATCATGTGGCAGCCATACTATGACAAACATTTTATATTTTTCAATCAAACTACTTTTTGCCTTTTAATCGATTTCATAGATAATCAATTAAGTATAATTCCACTGCATATAATAAAAATGTATTTTATAACATGTATAACATTTATACCTACATTTGAAAAATCTGTGGTTGAAAAACATAGAATTTTCAGGTAAAACCAAAGTATTTTCGTTGAACAAAATATCCATTTATATTCTATACTTTTAATATTTTTATTCTACAATTTCCAAGCGAAGAATTGTACTTACAGAGCGTGAATTTATTTTTATACCATTAAAATGTACATATTTTAATTTTATTTTGGCGTTCAAAAATTATTTTGAGTTAAATTGAAATACTAAACAATGTAAACAGGACCATGTTTAGGAGACAATCTCATCGGTTTTTTTAATAACATTAATACAAAAAAAAAAATTACAATGATTTAGAAAATGTAAAAAAAATATTTGCTCCTTCTATACTGAGCTGAAGCTGAATAATAATAAAATTGACATTTTTAAAAAATTTGAAATTTGAAATTGTAAGACACTGATGAATGTTTCTTTTTTATTTTGACAACTACAAATATTAAAATTTGCGCTATAAGCTATAGCTCTAAAATCACTTAATATGATTTTTCGTCTAATTTGAGCCTCAGCTGAACTTTAATCTTAACAAAATATCGTTTCTGGTTCCAGTTTATATTCTCAGAAAACAAAAATGTCGGTTCCTATTCCCGTATTTAAAAAATTTTCACTGTATTCCGGAACAGGTATTTACATTTTCTTTAAAAATATAATTATATTGATAATAAATAATTTTTATCTAAAAATTAGAATAGTAGAGTATAGATACTTGAACAGTCACTGTTTAAGTAACAGATAGATGTCGGTAGTTAGACTTTAGTTGTAATTTTACATATTATTTAATAATAATTTATATATAATATAATACGGTAATATTACATATTAAAATAGTTGTACATACAATTTATTACTACTAACTAAAATTAAAATATATTAAAGATAAAACAAAAATTAGGATACCTGTATTAATTAACGTTTATACATATAGGTCCATGAGAGGAATGTTGGTATGACTTCTATCATAAAATCTACCAGTGGCATAGCCGGGGGGGGGGATGAGGGAGCTGCAGACCTCGCCAAAATTTCTGGAAAACTTAAAAATGCTGTCAGTGTTCTGTGAACGTATTACGTGACCATATTTCAAAATTTTAATTTATATGAAGGTCGCTGTAAAAGTCTAAAATACGTTAGTTCATAGATTAAAATTCTTTTTTTCTAATCATTGGTTTTTAATAAAAATTTTATAATATTTGATATTCCAGTGTACATCGTTACGTATCGGTCGTATTTATGCATGACATGTCTCGCGTATCCTCCATTGTTATTACACACACAATGTTATCGTTACGGGCGGCGGTTTTCGTTTTTCGTTCCATTTTTTACGTTGTTATTGTGTACAGTGTACTTGTGTTCATTACGCATAATAATTGATATACCTAATAAAAACGAATGAACTATCTGAAAAAATTAAAACGCAAACCTTATTAAGTTTCTTCACAAAAAATGTAAGTATACCTATTTAGCACAATTTACTAGGTAGGTACCTAACATTAAAATTTACTTTTATATAAACTAGATATAAATATATAAAATGTATAATATTATATTTTTTTATTATTGTGAGGAATTAGTAGTTAATTTACAAATTATAAAATATAATCAGTATAGGCCGCAATGAGATATGAAAAATGTATTTTCAAATAAAATTTTAAATTTAATGATATTGCATAAAAATGTGCGTATATACTAGATAGATTTCAACTATTGTGTAGTATTTAAAAACACTTTAATAAATGTAATCATTTATTTAAATATCAACTAAAAATCCTTTCAAAATGATATTAAAATGTCCCTAATATAATGTATTTTAATAGGTACTAATTACATTTAAATATTTTAAATGCTTTACAATAAAATACTGAAATATAAATTCAACAAATATAAAAATAAAAATGCATCTTTTTTATTACCTACTGTGTTTTAATGTACCTATCCCATTTTATCATACATACCTCGGTACATGTAATAACAATAATAAAGTGACAAAAAATTTGAAGTTTTGAACTTAATTGATTATTATACAAAATATTATTAATTAATTGCTTGTCATTTAATTATAGCTTTACTGCATAGTATCACTTGTTATGTTATTTTACATTTTATTAATATAAAAGAAAATTCCTAATTTCCTTCATTCTTTGTTTTAAAATGAAGGAGATCGATTTTATAATTGTATACAATTATATATATGATGTATTGAGTAGGTTTATTTTAAAATTAATAGTAAGGATTAAACTAACAAATTAATTAATTACGCAGCTTAGTAGGTAAGACGTGCAAAGATGTTCGCATTCGTTTGTGTTACGTTAGTTTACTGGGTTGTGTTGTTTTCCCAATGATGCATCCATGGAGTTTATTCAGCTCTTTTTTTTTTATCATTGCACATAAGCTAATGATTATCTGCCAAGATTTTAACATATTATTATATTTTGTTTATTATAACTATCATATTATTATTACTATAATATGTATATCTTATTATCTGTCATAACTCAAAAAAGGATGTAGGGATCAGCGTAAATGGTCCGCTATGCCGTATCTCAAACAGGGATGTATAGATCAGCGTAATGTATATTTCAAAATGAGGGGAAAAATACGTATGGTATAATTAAGATAATTAGTTAAAGCTGGGTAGGTATATAATAAGAAATCAATGCGTTATGTAGAATATAACTGTTAAATTTAATTTTTACATAGGTACTCATCGATTATACGGTGTTATTGAATCAATCTCGATGTCTCTTAAGTCTTAATGAATTACAACCTTCCATCTATTACGGGTGTAGAAGGGTTCCCGGGGTACAGTTTGTTTGAATAAATCCACAGGAATATATTTGATTCTTTACGTGAAAATTAATGTTTGTATCTATGAATAAAATAATAAATAATGATATCTATTTTTTTTTTATTCCTACTAATGCGTTCTATTTATTGATTTCTCCCACAATACCTACGCATATATCTCATGTTGGTTATTAGTTTATATAATATTAAACAGGCATAGACTACTTTAGAAATTAGAATTTAGAGCAACAGATTTAAAGTTTTAAGATTACATAATGTAATGTTACCGCCTACCGATTTGCGACTCAACAAATATTTTTGAAGTGAAGTTCGAAACAATTACTTGTTCCGAAAGTCTAGTCGTCAACGACGGCGAACGTATAACATTAATTCACAAGATAAGTTCGTATGGCTTTGAAATAAAAATAAATATGAAACGTAAGATATGACGAGTGTGAGAACTGAGAATCCACCTGAAAAACTTTAATGTATAATTTATTTCGTTTTATGTATTAATTTTACCTCTTAATCCCTGTCTTCTACGGGCGATGGACGACGTAAATATCTAAGATGATGATTGGAAGTAGAAGAGAAGAAAAAAGATAGACTTGAACAAATGAAGTTGGTATATCACTGGATCGACTACTGTTTTCTCTGATACACCGACTGGGTTCTTGTCCTTTGAGAATGTGCCCACATTCTGGCAATTATTCCTGGCGCTCGAGTCCTCGAAGGGATACGGGGGCCAGTTGGTCAAGGAGTTTATCCTCGCTCAAAAAGTTTTTGTGGCCGCTTATTCAGCTTATTTCATATGTGTGGGAAAATGTATTTTTTTATGGCAGTGTTAATTTCATGAATATGTAAATTGTACATCGGTCGTCTATATGTGTGATTTATTCCGTGCATGTATCATTCGATTGTGTATTCATACCCCTTTGAGTACTGTTGGGCCGCGTTATTCTAAGTATGTACAATATTATTAGACAGTTCTTTGTATATTAGTTTTTTGTTTTTTTTTTTTTCTTATCTGCAGGAGAATGTGTAGTGTATCCGAGAGCAGAGTCGTTCCACATGTTTTATTAACATTTTTTTTATAATTATTATTTTTTTTTTTTTGGCATTCATTTTGAATTTTGTATATTATTGTCATTACATTGTAATAGTATATTAATGAATATTTGTATTTATTTATCACGCGTGCACAATATAATATATCATAGAGTAGTAATAGTAGATTATTTTACTATCTATGAGTATTACTCACTGTAATAGTCCATGCTTATTATATTGTTAATTGTTGTTACTATATCTTTCCAATCGGGTGTCTCGAAGGTGTCTTGTTGCTAATAATCGAAAATTGCTAATGCTCTATACATAGTATAGATTATTATCTAATATCCGCTACAAAATATTAACCGTGATAAAATTGTATTATCATACAAATAGATAATGTTTAACCGAGAAATGTTTTAATTTAATATGCCGGAGCTTGTGACTTAAACTTGTAATTATTATAATGCATTTTTATAATTTAAAATTTGTATTTTATTTAAAATTCACTATGCTAGTATTAATAAACCTAATAAGTTATTGATTAATTAATACTATTAATTAATTGAGTTATTGCAGCAATTATTTTATTGACTATGTGTATAACTAAAATTTTCAGTTTATATCTTATTATCATGTAAAAAAGTTGATTATTCAAATGTGAAAATGTGTTTTTTTTTTTGTGATGTTATAGAAATTTAAAATGAGGGGGGGTTGAAATTTTGTAGGTAACGTTTGGTTATGTGTTTAAAAATAAGCGACATAAGATAGCTGTGTAATGAAGGGTGGCCGTTTAAAATAGTTAAAAGCAAAAATCATCGAAATCCGAAATGCCAGGATATAAAAAAAAACCGCCGCCACCTAATGGTGTGTACAATGTACATAGGTACTAAAGTTTTAACCCCAATCTCTTATTTTTACGTTTTTTATTTCATGTTTCTTAAATACGATGATGCTCCAAACCACCCGGGGTAATTAAACATCAATTAAAACCAAACTCAGATTATAATTTTCTTTAGAACAAAACTATAAAATGTAAATCAATTATAGATACAGTAGGATCTTGTAAAAAATAACAATATCGGAAATTCCAAAATGTCTAAGCCTATCTTTCACAGTGTTCGGAACGTTCACTTAAAAATTGAATTCGTTTACGTATACGTTCAATACATAAAAAATGAACTCATTTACGTTCACGTTCAAATGTATTTAAAAGAAATACGTTCAAACTCACGTTCTTTTAAAAAAAAAAACTCGTTCATCTGATCGTTCATTTTAATCAATCAATTATTAACTGCAAAATATACATTTTTCTTATATACATATTACATACTAAAAAATTACCAATTCATAGAAACTATCGTTTTCATTTTATAGCAAACCTAAGAAAATTGGACTTTTAAGCATTACATTTAAATTTAATAAGGCTTATAGCGAAATTTTAATATATTTTAATTTAATTTGAACGACCTGAAAATCGTTCAAATTCCTTAAAAATATGAACGTCATTCACGTTCACATTATATTTAACAGAAACGAGTGACGTTGGCATGTTATTCACAAAATATGAACGTGAACGCATTCACGTGCGTTCATGAACGTAATTCTTTCCAATCACTAATCTTTCATCATACGAAGAATATGTATATTCTAAAATGACGACTGAAAAATATTACTTATTAACTATGGATTCTATACAACCTATATAAAGTCAATCTCTATATGTTACCACTGTTTTAATTGACTGGAAGGAAAACCCAGAACATCAATATTTTGAATTTTTTCCACAACCCTCATTAATTAATACTTTCAACTATATACAAATAAATACACATAGTCAGGACAATAATTGTTTGACAAATGTCATATCCACCTCAAAATAAGTGACTCAAGCTCATCAGTTCGATGATAAAACAAAGGGAGTGATCTCGACACCTCAAAATCTACACCACTAGTCACAACTCGTGATAAAAATTACTTAAAAACACAACAAAAAAAAACTAAGTTAACGGCTCCGCTAAATGAATCCATTAGATCAAACGTTGACAAAAAATAAGAACCTTTAAAACGGTCTGAAGACTGATAAAAACTCTTCTACCATCATTTTCTTGTTTATCAAAGAAGTTACAGAGTTTTAAAAAAAGGAAAACTTAAAAACTGTAAATTTTTGATACCAAATATTTTACAAAAACAATATGTGAATTTCTAAAAAATACTCTCTTTTTTAAAATTAGCAATATGTTTTTTAACTCTAATTTTAACGTAGACGTAGGTTTAGCGTAGGTAGTGTAATTTTATTTTGCTATTTTACCTATTAGATAGACGGAGACAGCATATGCGGGTGTGACGTCCTTTTATGTAAAATATATTTATTTACTGAACTAATATAATATAACATAAATACATAGAAATATATATATATATATAGGTACATAGGTATATATATTAATATATTCTATAACACCTATATAACCGAATCTGTTCAAACTTAGTGGACTTCCACGGTTGAATATTTGAAAAATAATTCACTAACAACTATAAATATTTTTAATACTATGGGGAAGTTCGAAGGGGAGGAGTTTCTTTTAGAATTTTCATAGCACATTTTGTTTTAGTCGTATAGTATTCAGGATATCATTGATAAGTAGAGGGTACATCGGTGTATAACATACTAAAATTTACCCCCCCCCCACTTCTTTTTTTTGTTTTGCTATAAAAATCGTACTATTAAAGATTGGAACATTGTATTAACGGGATAAAATTTGGCTCAGGGTCCTTAAAGAGATTAAAGAGCACCCGGCAAGTTTTCCCAAAAATCCCTTCGGTTAAATTTTTCTGAAAATCCTTTTCTCCTCATCCGTTTTTATGTAAAAACATTAAGTTTAAATAAATGTACATTATAAATGTGTAATTACAGTTATAACAGGTATAATTAAGGACTTTCTGAAAAATATAGATAATAGTTAGTTAGTAAAAAAAAAATCCTTCCGATCCGATCCTTCTGATCGGATCACAAAAGACCGAACTTGAAAATTCTCTTTTGGTATTCCTTTCAATTATTTAAAAAAATTGGTAGATCTGCTCTTTATGCCCACATGAGGAACCTTGCCGAGTCAAAACCCAAACACATATGCAGAAAGGGATATTCAGAAAAAAATCTCCCATAAGGGATTTTCAGGATAACTTGCTTGGCGTACGTCTTTAAGGACCCTGAACCAAATTGTATCCCATTGTTATGGTGTTCCAATTACAAATAGCGCAGAAGTTATAGCAAAACCAAAGAAACTAAGTGGATGAGGGGGGAGTAAATTTTAGTATATTATACACCGATGTACCCTCTATCCATCAGTGGTATCCCGAGTTATCGACGACTAAAACTAAAAGTATTGTGATAATTTCAAAAGTGCCTTTCCCCTTCCAACTTCCCTATAGGATTAAAAATATTTAGAAATTTTAAATATCTAACCGTGGAAGTCTAGTTTAGATTTAAACACATTTCGTTATATAGGTATGATATAATATACATATATATATATATATATATATATATATATATATATTATATAATATGTACTATATTATATTATGACGTATACATTTATATATTTATGTTATGATATATTAGTAAATATATATTATATATAGTTTTTATTATAATTATTATTATGATTAGTTTTATTTAGCGTTAACACATGAGTACATGGCATCATATTGTATATTTATGTCATAATAGAATGTTTAATTATTATTTTATTTCATTTTTCTAAGATTATAAACATATAAATAAATATTACATAAAATATACATACCGGGCGATTATAACCTCGGTCGAATAATACCCCTCGGGACGGTATACCTATATTTGGTGGGTATGAATTTCCAGCGACACTGGTACTGATTTTACTATTATTTAATAGTTCCAGTTCTGGCACTGGTGAATTTCAGTTCGGTTCTAGTCTCCATTTTACATATATATATATATATATATAATATATAATAAAAATATAGATGATATCATGATAACATAACAATAAATAGTGATTAGCCGATCCCTTGAAGATCATAATCATCAAACACTTTCATATTTTTTTTATTCCTCACTAGTACCTAAGTATCACGCCAACTATATTTTTGACTTGCATGTAATTTTAAAATTTAATATACTTCGCCATTGATGTTTAATATCATATATATATATATAATATATATATATATATATTTGTTTGTATAGATATCTTTTTTAATCGGGTACTATGTGTTTAGTCCTATATATAAAAAAAATTTTTATGAATTTTTTTTCTACCAGAGATTACGTAGGTAAATTTTACAAAAAATATTGAGACATTCCCATTCTCTGTATAAATTATGGGTTTCAGTGAAATAATAAGTACTGATATATGAAACATATTATTGAAAACAAAATACCATATCAGAACAGTAAAATTACGCGTAAATATCTTATACCATTTACTACCTTAGGTATATAAAATATTATAAAATCATGTATATTTTGTAATTATTATAATTTATAACCTATAGATGTGTATAATACAAATATGTTTTGCAATTTAATTTACTTTTGTTTTGATAATTTAATATAATATTAATAAAGTTTTTGTAAACTACTAAATTAGAAATGTAAATAAATTGTATTTTTCATATAAAATATTTGAGAGACAAAATAAATATATGTAGGTACCTATATTTTCTTAATCTTCTGGACGAACTAGTAAATGGATTTTATTAAAGATTTTTTAATTTTATTAAAGTATAAAAAAAAGTTAATACAAGTTAGTTAAGTTAAATCAATCAAAAACATTCAGATAATATTGAATAGTGTCTTTAAATCGTAGTTTTAAGGTTAAAGTGGTTAAAACTATCTAAATTATGAAAATTAATTGAGTTTACAAAAAAATATCATAAACTAAGGGTACCTACCTGTATAAATGGTTATTAAGATTTAAGAAATATCTTAAATTTATACATATATGTGTATATTATAATATTGATAAATGATAACTATTGAATACTATAGCTAAAATTAATATAATAATATAATAACTAACTATATAATTAAAAAATCATCTAAACAGATTAATAAGTGCCTATCTAAGTATAATTATGTCATATATTATGTACAAACTGTATATTATGCTACAAAACTTATTCGTGTTTATAACGAGTTTTTCATTTTCTGTGATGCCACGACGAATCTCTCCCTACCACATCATACCATTCTTAAAATTCGCCAGTTAGTTCTGTCAAATTTTCTCTCTACTTAGTTATCGCTTGTTTACCTTCGGTGGATAATATTAATTCGTGCGATTTAAGTTGGAATTTTTAAAATCGTGTTAAATATCAGTTTACTATCAATTATAATCGTTGTATTTTTTTTTTTTTTTATCAATTTTTATAATTTAAAATATATATTTATATAATTTATAGGCAACATCATTGATTCATGCGACAAAACATTTTTGTATGGTATTTTATTTTAAAATAAAAAATAAAAAACAGTCCAAAAGAGAAATAATGAAAGAGGTATCAACCACAAATACAAATATAGATATTTTTATTTTGTAATATTATAACGTATTTTAAAACAACATTTTTTAAATTGTATATTATATTCTTGAATTAATAACGTATATATTTATTGATTCCAATGAAATAATTTAATTAATTTAAAGAAAATAATTTCTTGGATTTCATATAACTATCTAATAAGTAATATAATTTTTTTTTTACTTAATAGAAAGTCATATTTAATTTTAAAAGTATTACACATTTATTTATTATATATATAATTTGCATAATCAGATTAATATTGTTTATAATAGTGTATATAATTAAAAACATGAATATTTTTATACAGTTTTAAATTTTAATATTTCCGTGAAAGAAATGTTCGTTAATTTAGGTATAGATTTATCTGATAAGATACATTTTTCTGAGTGTAACTATATATATATATATATTCGTTCGATAAAAAATTGAGAGTTGAGTTGAATTTCTCTTCACATGTAAAACTAATATTACGATATTTCAAAACGAACATTATATAAAATTCGTTATTTATAACATTTTTTATGAAATCTAAAGTATTAATCTGATTATAGTATTTAAATAGTTAGAACTATAAGTATGTATAACGAATATGTAAAATATATTGTACGTTTAGAATATTATCTATTCCGCCTAAACTATAACGTTATAAACGCATAATATACACGTATACACGTCCAGAAGTAAAAATATATAAATATTTCAATAATAAATTATGTGTTAAAAATTCCCATTTAAGTAGGTATATTTAAATACAAATAGGTATCTAAAAATGGTGTGTTTAAAAAACTTACTGGCAATTATAAAAACTTCCACTCGTGTAAAAAAAATCATTAAAAATTATTTTAATACATGTGCAAATTGATCGAGTTTATATAAAATACTTTTCTTCTCTATTATTGGAAAGTCATTTAAATACGAACATTTAAAAAACTGGATATTTAATTTTTCTGAATTTTTAAAAACCGTGTATTGTTTTAATGGAGACCTACTTATCGGTCATCCTCCCGCCATTCACCAGTAGTATTTTTGAATAATTTAATATAATTACTAATTAGCAATTACATATAATTATGTAATATATTATTATGTATAATATTATTACGCTGCGGAGCATGTTCAAGTAATCGACCCGTGTCAATTTTTTTATAACAACCTTTAAATAACACTGTGGAAACATTAATGCAAACTCGAATTTCTTAATACTGTGAAAATAATTAATGCGAAATGTAACTCGCGCGAATGTAGAATAATGTAAAATGGAATTAAAAAATATAACATTGGACTAAACGTGAGTTTTTAAACTTTTACTTGGATTATTTTCATCGTGCTAATCAAATCAGGGTCCAACGGATTACGGATAATTCCATTTAAATTAAATTATATTTCAAAATTTCGGCAAACACATTATCGAACACCATTAATTCATGTTATTATGTAATAGAAAATAGGTTTTTATGTTATTATACCTAATACAATAACAATCGGTCAAAAAACGATAAACTCCAATGCAGAAACATAGTAAAATAATAACTGATAAACCTATAGCTGTAATCTATATTTTGTATTTTTTTTACTCTTAATATCGGTGTACTCTAACCATTCTTATAAAATATTAACAAGATCACTAACATAAATGTTATCGTACTTGTACTTTTAATAATTAATAATTACAGTATTAACAATGAAAATTAATAATTTTTTACATCCATATAGTATTTAGAAATAGTACTTTTACAAAATAAAATTAATACTCATATTTAAATGCGTTATAAGTCTTTGTTTTTATAGTTATCGATGGGAAAATTGAAAGTGTCCATAGGATTTCACACTTGGTTTATCACTAGATATAATGATTAAATTCAATAAACTCTGGTTTATACCTATATTTAATCTTTTAAATTCTGAACAGAGCTTGGCAGCTAGTGGATTTATAATAATGACAATTAATATTATTATATTTTTATTTTTTTGGTCAACAACTTTTTAACCAGAAGATTTAATTCAATCGGTTCATTCGGACACCATTTTTCTGTGACCAATATAAAATATGCTATTAATTTTCGATATTTTTACTTTTTCGATAAATGCGTAAAGAAAAACTAAGTACTTAAAAACGGTTAAACCACGATTCCGTCTTAGTTGATTTTTATTATTTCTTCGTAATTCTCAAAATAATTTCCTATTCTAAAACCTCTAAATATACACGGAATATGAAGAGTTTAGTACTACATTTTACGGGTTATTTATAAGGTATATTAAGTAGGTACTAAAATAAGGAGTAATTTTAGATTTTAAAACTTAAAAATATAATGCATGTTCATGTATATTATTGTACATTACTCAAACCATATTAAAAATGTCGTAAATCATTTTTCACTTTTAATCACTATTAAGTGTTTTTGGACAAAATTTATTATTACGGTGTAAGATGTCCTCGTAATTCCGAAAAAAAAAAATGGATCAAAAACTTGAAATTTTCACAGTGATATAATTCACTAATATACGTATTCACTTTTTCAAAATATTTTTCATAGAAAATTACTCCGAGCTCTGCTCAGAATCGATTTATGGAAATAATCATTGCTTAAATCCAATATATCCATTATCCAATATCCAGTATCCTACTCGACGAGCAGACGTTCTTATCCAGCCCCTACCGACAGTAAACATATACATTAAAAATTATCGATGTTTCGAAAATGATTACAGATAAATCAGTGGAAAAAATAAAGTTTCGGGTAATAACAGCCAAACATTATATATTATACTATTTATACATAGATCTTCGAATAAAATGAAGTGGCCAAAATTTCCGATCAAATCGAACGTAAACAGTTTCAGTTATGGACTTAAATCCACCATAGCACAGGTATAATATTCATAATTCGTAATTAGCCATATTGTATATCGTCAATAAATTGCGTGCGATAATAGTGAAAATTTAATAATTTCTCCTCTTTCTGTCTTCAGATTACGGCTTTGACGACAACGTATCTATTCAGCATGAAAGTCGGTATTGACATGATGACGCCGACAATAATTATAGGAGCCTTGACCGATAAACGCAACACCGGTTACAATCCTCTGTCCAACATATCTGAAGAACAGACGTCGTGGATAGGTAAGAAGCAATAACATCAATAAATGCCATAATAATATTTAGTACAGAATACGTGGCTATAATATTATACGTAGAGCTAAGTAAAATCGTTAAAAATTTAATTTACAAATGGGATTTTGAAAATCTCAGTCAAAACATTAACAACAACAAAAATAATACTTGAAGCTGTAAACTTATACAGCAAAAGTAAAAAGTCTTATAAAAAAAATTCTTTTAAAAATATTTAACTATAGATGGAAATATTTATTTAAGATAAATTTCAATTACTTTATTATGTTTAAATAATAAAATACCTATAAATACTTTCTAGGTATTTAAATACTATTTTACCTACGTACTTAATATACTCAATAGTATATTTAATTCTTTTATGATAATTTATTTATTATTTTTTTTTAATTCTTATATTATACTCAACAATTCCTAGCATATTAACATTACACTATCATTTAACATATTGTTACTGATTTGAGCTATTAGGTACTAATTGTATATAAGTATATGTATCTATAATTATATCAATTCTATACACATTTTAACAGTATTACCAAAGAACAAAGTATGTCTTTATGATGGAAAGTATTTAAATACTACCTAATAATTAGATGAAATTACAAATAGATAATATCGATAGATAAAGGATAAAGAATATAAAAGTTTTAACTTCTAAACCACTAATGTTTAAAAAGAAAAATTTTTAAAGTTTTATCTAAAACAAATTTTGGACTATATATTGAGTTTAAAATAATTTTCAATGTTATTTAAAGAGTTAGAAATAATTTAATTTTAAATCTTTATTAAGAATTATTTTAATGCTTTTTAATTTGAACTTTTTTATTTTAAATCCAAAAAGTTCTATGGTTCATAAAAAAATCTTTGTGTTATTTGTTGATAACTATAAAATTTATTTATTTAATAAAGATATTTTTATTTTAAGGTTTTAATATTTGAAAAACTTTAGGATACTAAGTTGCCTAATAATAATACGATGACACGAATAATGTTACGGAAAAGCAATTTGGAAGTATGTTTTAAATTTTGTAGGAAACAAGAGTGTAACTTTGAAATTATAATTCTTTTTTTCTCTTATTTCTGGAAAACAATTTTCAACCAGAATATTATTAAATTTTTATTATGATAGTACTTTGAATAGATTATTTTCTGATTTTTCGATTTTTCAATAACCACATGGAGGAAAACCACTTCAAGTTATTTATTATTAATTACGAAACTAACGGGTTTAGATACATTTTCACAGAGTAGGTATGTATTAATAAATATCTAAAATCTGTATTTATCAAGGTTTCAGTTTTATTTTATTTTTAGTTTTAGTTTATATTAAATTAGGAGGGTAGCGAGAGAACCAATGGTTTTAGTATTTCTTTAATGATATTTTTTTCTGTATCAATTTTTCGGTAACAAATATTTGATTAAAAATTACTTTTAGTAAGTCATTTTTAAATTTTTAAAGTTTTTCGATAAACACATAAAATACAAGGTAAAAATAAGTTATTTTCTTATAATTTAAAAAAAATAGGAATAGAAATTTTATATTATCACAGAGTATATTTTTATTATAACATAAACGGCTCCAAAATTTTTTTTAAAAATGTATTTATAAATTAATTATTTAAACATTTTTTAATATTTTTTTTTTGTTGATAGTTAAATAAATAAATATATATATTAGAATTTTCAATATTTTCTCTAAATCAATTTTAAAATAACCAGTTACAATATTTTGGTTTTAAGTCTAAGCTACTCATATCGTGATATGTTCGCTTACACAAAAATAAATTTTTTTTGTATACCTACATATTTTTAATATATTTTACACTATTAATCAATCGAAGGAGACACTTTACTACAGAATAGTTTAGTCTTCGTCATTTCCTTCGGAAATTTTTTAATCAAAAAATATGATATAATTCATAGAATTTGCTTTCACGTACCTATTATATTGACAATGTTTCAAACAGATAAGGGTAAAATACTTTTTAAAAGCATTTCGAATAAACACAAAAATTCTATTATACCTCAAAATTTCGATATTTTTCGTTATTTGGGATTACATTTTTAAACTTACATTTTAAATTTCAAAATTTCAAATTATCCAAATCCACAGCAGTCAAAAATTTCCAATTATAAAAAAAATTTTTTTTGCAAGTTAAAATCAATTTAATATAATAGGTATTGAGATACTATTGATAATTTTTTTTTAGCATTAAATAGACAAGATCATTTGCTTTTACTTGGCTTAAATTATTCTTGCGCAATTACTCGCAAAAAATAGGTATAATACATATTCAAAATCCTAATAGGTTTGTGGTAATTTAAATATATAATTGTATAATATGTATACCTACGTACATTATAAATGATATTTTATCACACTACAAAATGTATATAACTCCACTTGACTCTTTTATTAAAATGTTTTAAAAAAATGGTATTCGTCGTTTATTAGCGATTTAGTCTGATGTATATTGGTAAAAAATATTTTTTTTTAAATACAACAGTACACCTATAAGTTTAGATCCCGACCTAACATAATATATTCTCATAGGTGTCGACAATCGATCAAATTTGAACGAAATAAATAACACATTGCATATTGTGAACTAAATTATAATTCGTAAATCGTTAGTTTTTTTGCAAGATTCGTTAATTACAATATGACTTTAACTATGGTATAACGAAAAAGACAATAATTATAATATTCAGCTTGCCTACTATAATCGTATAATTATTGTCTACAACAAACACAAACATGTTTTGTAATTTGAAACGTTATCATCTATAATTTTATTAGATATAGTTGATAACCTATTAATGCGTTCTTTTTTTAGAATATTAGTTGTTCTACATATCAATCATCGTGTGTACGTGCTATATTTTATCATCACGTGCAGCTTATTAACTCCACTGTCTATATTATTAGAGTAATCAAATTATTCATAAAAGCATGCCATTCAACGACTATTCGTTAATAATACTAAAAAGCAGAACAGATTGTAAAGTACATGGGATGAAGGTGGTCAACGACCCTAGGCTACGACCCATTACGAGTCATTATCTAATTCAAAATTGTTAAAAATTAAAAAAAAAAATTTTAATATCTCATTTAATAAATACCATAAATGTAAAAATCTGGTCAGTAGAAATGGCAGGAATCGCTTCGTTCCTTAGATATATTATAGAATATGTAAATGTATCGAATTTAAAAGCAATAAAAAATAATTAATTACGATCAAAAGATTCTGAGCAAATATTAATATATAAATATATATATATATATAATATATACACCTATATATTATATATTACATTAAAATTATAGTAAAATTATAGGAAAATATAACTCTCAAAAAAATTTGAAAATATAAATTTATAATAATATTTGAAAAGTGCATGATATAAATATATTATAGCAACATACTTTGTGAAAATGTAAAATTCCTAGACTAGGTATTTTTCTGGTTTTTTCAGTAGTACGAGGGAATAATATTATTTGAACATATTTTTTTCTGCTTTTTGGTAGTTTTATTAATCTTTAGGTATGCATTTATCGAACGAAAAAATAAATAAGTCGAAAGATGACATCTTTAAAATACTTTACTGATAAGTTTTGCTCCTGGAAAATGCAGGGTAGGTTAGGTGAAATGAAAACAAACATAATTTTGAAATACCAATAGCTTTCTCACTTTGTTCAGAATGTAAAAGTAGAACAAGGAACTGAAAGGGGGGCTAGTAAGTTCCAATGCATCTACTTAGATTTTTTTCAACTCAAATTTTCAGTTCAAAAATATGATTAGTTTATTTGGGGTAATTTTTTAAAATAAATTGTAATATTTAAAATTTTACCTTATTATATAGATATAATATAAAATATAATGAAACCTTCCGATATGTAAATAATACGATTAGGAACACAGCAACTAAAAAGTTTGAGTAAAAAATAACAATTTACCAATAAGACGCAGATTAGACCAAATATTTGTAAAAAAATCCTTATTAAACATATAAAAAAAAGTTTAGCTTATTTATAAAAATTAAAATTATATCTTGATTATTATTTTTAAAAAATATCCTTTACTGATTGTTGTATAATGTTGTAAATGTTTTTAATTTTATACACATTTTATGTTGTTTAGTACCTACCACAAATTATGGTATTTCATGAGATTGTAAGTGGCGTATTTTGCTTTTTTAAGCATTTTTATCATCGTCGATATAATCCTTAATTACATATTCTATGTAATTTTGAAGATTTAAGAATCATTATTTTCGGAAGTACGAAAAAGTAAAAAGTACTAATTAGATGTAATTTGCCACCAAAAAATTGGTATAAGCTTGTAATAATTGTACAAGTCTTCTGGTCGAAAAGTCACAAAGAAAAATATACATAATTGTAAAACCACTAGCTCAAAATCTAAAATGGCGTAAAAAGTTAATTTTAAATCTAGATTAATTATCATTTCCTTTTAAGCTATGTTCTATGCAGGATATGATAAAGTGACAGTTATGATATCAGAACATTCACATTGTGTTTTCAGGAAGTCTCATATATTTGTTCCCGCCTGTGGGCAGCGTAGCTGTGTCCTTTATACAAGGACGTTTCGGTCATAAGACGTGTATGATGTTATCAAACTTTACACACCTGTTGTCCATAATAACGTTATCGTTTTCCGATAGTCCAGAAGGTCTGTATGCGAGCACGGCGTTGATGGGCTTCAACATAGGGTTTGTCACTAGTTTCTCGATATCTTACTGTGGCGAGATCTGTGAACCTAAGCTTCGGGGTACCCTGACGTCCGTTTTAAACTTGTTTTACTTCGCCGGATACCTTTGCGTGACCCTACTATATGCTATCACAACCGATTGGAAATTGTCCGTACTCTTCACCATAGTCATACCAGTGCTAAACACCGCAGCCCTGTTCAAGGTAAGTCACTATAATAATACACTATATGATATATTATAATATATATCGACGGTTTTCAGTAAGACTCATGTGATAACTTTAAAATTTAATATCCACGAACGTAATATATTATACAGGATTCGGCGTGGGAGTAGACCATTTTGAAAATAAGCTGTATATCGTTGTTTTTGGGAGAAAATATTATATTTATATAGAAAGATGCAATATAACATGCTATTTAAGAATATTATATATGAAAAATAACATTTCTGAGGTGTTGACCATTTGGTCATGGAGACAAGTTTGAAGTATTTTCAAAGTTGTCGTCCATTCGGTTTACAAAATCGTAATCGATTTCTTCGATTTTTTCACAATTTACCGTCTTCAAATATTCCAGAGACTGTGGTTTCCCATCATATATACGTGATTTCAAGTATCCCCTCCTCCAAAAAAAAAAAAAAAATTTACATATTATTGAATATACATATTACATATCTGTGAATGAGGAGGCCAATTAATATCAGCAAATCGTAAAATTATTCGATTTGGAAATAAGGCTCGGATAGTCATTTTACGATTTGGTAATATGTATTGGCTTCCTTCTTTACCGGATATATCAATATGAAACTTTTTAAATTGAGGATACTTCAAATCACGTGTATATGCTAGGTCTACTAGGTATATTCTGGAATATTTGAAAAAAAAAAAAAAACCAAGAAACTTGTATCAATAAAAATGGGCATCTATTCAGCGATGACATATTTCATATATAATATTCAATTTATTTCGTTCAAATGTGGTATTATTCGTCAAACTCATTCACAATATAAACCTTTATTAAACCAATTAAATATGAACAGTCTAGATGATAGGAGAAAAATTATAGATTTGAAGTTCTTATATAAAATATTAAATTGTTATATTAACAGTTCTGAATTACTTAGTTTTTTCGATTTTTAATGTCCCTCATTGTCAAACCAGAGTTAATAATATGTTTTATATTCCTTTTCAAAAAACAAATAATGCTCTTGCAACTCCTACGAATAGATTAGTGATGTTAGCTAATGATGTCCAGGTTGATTTTTTTAATTTTCACTCTATTGAATCTTTTTATAATTATATTATTACTATTATTTCTTGAATTATTATTTTATGTTTGTTTTTATTATTGTTGTTATTAACTTTTTCTGTTGATATTGTTATTATTATTATTATTTTCTTACTTTTATTATTATTTTATTGAATTTTTTACACAGATTTTAGTCCAATTAAATGTAATAACTATAAAAATGTATTATTGGGTTCAGCCCATTTAAATATATAAAATAAAATAAATAAATAAATTCTCACGCCGTATCTTGAAATTCCCCAACGCCAACGGTAGAATTTGCAACCGTCGAGCTATTATGTTATACTTTGATTTTATAAAGCAATTTATAGTTAGGATGTATAAGGAAGAAGAAAATTAAAGAATGGATGAATATTATATACTACCTGTTTATAATTGGAAAAATAATCAAATTGCTGCCTGAAATTGAAACATGTCCTGAAAACTTAAACAATAAATCGCAATAATTTTTTTCTTATTTGTATAAATAATTTTAATGATAATATTAGCTCTAATATATATCAATACCTAAACAATAGTTTTTGTAGTGTACGAATATTAAATTCGTCAGTCAAAACTGTATTATTGTATCCAATAATAAAAGAAAAATTTTAATCAAAATAATCGATTTCAGACTCCTAATTCACCAATGTGGTTATTGTCCAGAGGTAGAACGGATGAATCGAAACAAACCCTTGGAAAACTCCGAGGTGGCGTTAGCGAGGAAAATATTATCGCGGAATTTCAAGACATGGTCCATTACACATCTGAAATCAACCTAAACAATAATATTCAAACAGGTTATACTCGTAGATAATAATAGTATAATATATAAATAATTCCAATTATATCTAAAACGTTTAAAAATTACCAAGTTATGAACAAACCCAAATAAAATTTTTTATAAATTTGTTGTAATTAATCTGTTATATTGTAATAAGATTAATTGGTTTCATGTAAATATTATATTTTATAAATTATTTTTTTTAAATGTTTAATATTTAATTTTTTTCAATTTTGTTTTTCTTATATATATAGGAGATACACAGAAAATCGCTACATCCAAAGATTCGTTGTACAGCCATTACGTTGAACCTGAAACGTTGAAACCTATGCGACTGCTCATAATATTAATTTTCTTTACCAACCTTTTATCCGGTATACCATATACACCGTATCTGATATCTATATTTGATATATTTGAAGCGTCTTTCCACCCAGCTTGGGCAACGGTATGAGTGTAAATAATATCAATTTAATACACAGGTGAGATAAGTCGTTTTACCCAAAAATTCATTAACAGATTTTTGATCTATTTTCACAAAATAAATGAAACAATGAATTTGACAAAACTTGTCAAAATTAAATTACATTTATGCGAACCAATGAACAAAATATCAACACATAAACCAGTGTTTGAGTGTAGATTCATCATTTTACCTCATTGTTTGTGTCTTATTTATGTTGGGATTTCTCGGTAAAATGAATCAAATTATATTAAAAATTATGTGTTTTTACGATACAACTACATGTAGTCCGTGCACGCTAAGAAAGAGCTTCGGCGACGGAAGAAAATTCGTAAGTCACGCGCAGGTTTTAGTTATACAGCGTTGCCCAAAATAACGCGGAATACCGTATACGTGTCTGACAATAGCCATAAAAAATCGGCGCTCTGTATGTCAACGTAGCGTGGTTTGACTATGACGCGATAGCAGAAACCGGTTGCCTCCGACTCGACGAGGCTCTTTATTAACGTGTAACTACTGTACGATATTATGTGATTAGACAACATTATAACCATGTGATCCACAAAATCATTAATTATAATATAATATAATTATGGTCAAAAAGCAGTTTCAAAACTTGGGCATGTATCGTCAGCCAAAAATAGTGTGAATTGTGTATCAAGTATCTTGATCTTCAACTTAACATACTTTGTAAAAAAATATAAAACTAAAAAGTTGTTCATTGTTAAATTTGTATTAAATTTCAGGGAAAGCGACCGTATCTCCACTTTATATCTAACTATTAGGTATTATATGTATAAACTTTAGTAAAAATAATTGAATTTATTAATTTTATATAAAAACAGACAATATACAATGCGTGCGGAGTAGCGGGGAACGTGCTGACCATATTGTTTATAAACCGACTAGGAAAGAGATTCTTAGCATTGAGTACGATGGCCATTTGTTCTATCTGTTATTTATCCATTGGAGCCATTGGAAATTTCTGGCCTTCGTCCCCAATTACATCATGGATGAAAATCATATTGTTCTTCATGTCCACTTTTTTTTCATCCATGGGCATCACGCCTGTGGTGTGGATCCTTATGGGTGAACTATTTCCAATGAAGTAAGCTATACAGTATCTATATAAAATATTATGTAATATAAATATTCACTAGGCTAGACCATGATATCTATCTTATATATCAGGAGTGGCCAGCGAAAAGAGACTCGCGAGCCGCAAAATATAATGAAAAATATATTAGAGTCAAGAATATAAAAAAGACACGCAACAAATAAGTTAACATTTTTTAAAAAATTACTTATTTAAATATTTAAAATTTAAAACACTATATTTTTCCTATCAATTGTAAAATGTAATTATAATTAATTGATTAATACATTTTTACACATATTTATAATTTATATTAATAGTTAATATATTTTTTTTATATTAGTCAAAAGGTTTTGCGTCTTACACGGTAAGACGCGAGATGCAGTTTGACAACCCCTATTATACTCGTATATAATATCTTGGTTTTTTGAAAATATACCAAATTACCTCAGAGTAAAAAAAACTTTTTTAAAAAAACTACAAAATATGTATAATTAATTTTAAAAAGTTGATTGTTTGCACTATAAGATAAATGTTTAGTTAACAACTTAACTATATTATTTTTTTAAAATATAATTTTGCAAATACTAGTAAATCCATTTTTTTATTATTTAATAATAATATAATACAAATTATAATATATATTGTTATACTTACGAAGTTTTTTTTCTATTATTTTGACTTTTCTAGAAGTAAAAACGTCGGAGCCGGTGTGAGTTCAACGACTTTTTTCCTCCTGTCTTTCCTAATGACCAAATTCTATTTGGATCTCGAAGCTATTACGGGTTTCTACAATACTTTTGTTTTGTTTGGCGCCATAGGCCTAATTGGATTAGTATACTTCTACTTTCAACTACCGGAAACAGAGAATAAAACACTTAATGAGATTTCTGAACATTTTAAAAGTAAAATTAAAAAAATTAATACGCAAACAAGCTAATATTAAAACAGGGATTAAAACTATGTAAATATTACATAATTCATATATTATTATTATAACATTATAATGACTAATTGTTTATTTTATACAAATATAATATTTGCAGTTGCTTTTGTACGAAATAATTTGTAATATTGGTATTGTATATTTTTATATATTATTCTTAAATGAATATTTTTAAAACTTTAACTATATTAACGGAAAATATTCAATACTACTATTAATTAAACTATATCAACTTTCAATATTACAAGACATGACATTATTCCTTATTTTATCATATTCTCCTACGACTTCATTTATTATATTAAATAGCCAAGATTTTTCTGTCTTGATCTTGACCTAAAATATTGCCATTATAATACTATATATTGAACAAATTAAAAAATTTTAATTATTTAATTTTTATACAAGAATTTAAAGGTAAGTATAGCTATGACCTTGTTAATTTATCCCATGGCACCTACTCGACAAAAAAATATTTAAATTTGATTTGTATACTAAAAACACATAAATCTAAACAGAACACGAGGAAATAATGGAAAAATAGAAACAGTATTTTGAATAACTACTAATTGTAAAAATCCAGTTAATGCATTTGTATGGATACCAGTAGAATCTAATAATATACATTTTCCATCCCCAAATTACAGGTGAAATAGTAAAACAATAAAAAATACCAGAAAACAATAAAACTATTGGGGAAAATATCATTCTAGGAGAATAGAGAGTAATAGTTGTTATGGGAAATACATGGCATGAAGAAAGATTCCCAGAGGATTATAGTACTATATTAGGCTCACGGCTGTATTCATAGAATAAGCTTAATTAATATACTTAAAGAATATAGATTTCCCCGAAAAACAGTAATTCTTATTGAAGCTAAGCTAGCTTTGATCAAACGGAAAAATGTCAAGATAAGAAATACAACATCACAACCTGTGAGATTGACTACAAAGCTCAGACAAGGGGATAAAATTAATGTCTCCAGTAGGTACCATGTAATTATTAGAGAATATTGTGACGTGGATGTCATTGTTCTCTTAGGAAATGATATAGAAATGAAAAAATGATTGGAGAAAAACTCACAAAAGCCGCGGGGAAGGTTGGAAATTAAGAATAATAATATAGATATTTAATTGTTAAACAGAGCATACATTCAGAAGAGTACCATAATTTAAATATATGTGATCGATTATAACTCAGTAAAATGAGGCGAAAAGAAAGGTATTGTCGAGAGTACAACTAGCGAATAATGGCTACTATGGACTAGAAAAAGTTATGAAATCAAGGATCCAAAAAACATAAAAATGAGATGTAGGCACATGACTTTAGTATGACCAATATGTTGTATATGGTTCTGAGACGTGGCCGCTGAGAAAAGCCGAACAACTGAGATTAGCAGTTTTCGAGAGAAAAATTCTTAGAAAATATATCACGCAATTTTTGATGGTCAAGCTATTACATATAGTAATAAACTTAAAACTCAGTTCTATCGCTCCTCCTATGCAGTTAAATAGATTAATTATTATTTATTAAATAGATTAGAAAAAAAAAATACATTAAATCAGTGAAGCCGAATATCCCATAGAGGAAAGCTGCGGAGAACTGGGATCGATGGCAAGATATTTACTCAGCGGTTGAGCGGTATAGTTTTAAAGGTCGACACCTAGTGGCGTGAATTTCAGTTATATACTAAGGGTAAATTCCATAGTACCTACTTTTTTTTTTTGTCAGTGTATGTTTTAAACATATTTTAACAATTGTATTAAGTGTTTTTTTTTAAATTTTTTTACGTCCTTTTAGGCGAGTGGGTGTATGGACCTTTCCCCAAGAACATGAAACATGAACATATCTCGCTTAATATACGTATGCAATATATATTATATATTATATTTCATAAAATAAAGCCATTTAATATATTAACGTTTGTATGTATTTTATATTATATTATAGTAGGTAGGTATTATTTCAATGTAGTGTTAATGGACACCCCCTTGAATTAAGTCGTCCAGTCATGTACCTCTTCCCATATTTTAGTTATTATATTATTTTAGACATATTGTAAATATTCGACTTCTTTAATACATTTTTTTTAAAAAATGCGTGTTATATACAAGCGTTGACATATTGAATGGCATTACATACAACGTGTTCAAAAAGTATTGAACATTGCAGATTTCTCCCTCCCCAGTATATTTTTTTGAATTCTGTTTTTTGTATATTTATTTAGATTTAATACGCATATTTGAGGATTCTTTTAAATATTAACCAACCCCTTAAATTATGAAATAAATGCATCAACTTTTGATTTTTAAATAAAAACCTCCAATTTTTTTTATATTCATATAGATTAAAAAAAAAAAAAAAAAAATTATAGCGTTTAAAATTTCAATTTTGAATGTGCCATTTTTCCAAAAAACCGATTTGAAAATCGAAAAAAAATAGAAATAGGAGACGCTTTTTGTTGTACTATTACACTTACATGAGTATTAGTCATTATTATAGGGCTCGGAAGTTGTTGCATTTGCATGTTTTTTTTGAACATTAGATTTATTGCTAAGTGAGCTAGAAATTCATTCCAAGACATAACGAAAAACATATCAAAAGTTTATAGTGCATATTTTTGCATATCTAGAGATTTTTAGATTTTAGAGCATATTTCTTAATTTTACAATTTTTTAGAGCATATTTTATAAATAATTATAATTTGTAAAAATTCAGTATGAATATTCGTAAATAAAAAAATTATATTGAGAGAACTTACTAGATATTTTTGTATCGTATTTTTCAAATTTCCATTTAACATTAAAAACAATGTTTTTCCCCTATTGATTAGTATAATATACGAGTATATATATATATTTATAAATTATAACTACAGCTAGCTTTATATAAGCTACAGCTGCTATCGAAATACGATGATTTTCTATAAATACTTTTCTAGGAAAATAACCCAATGATTATTGTTGATAGGCGATGGCATTAATAAACCTACCGCCTAGATATTGTTAGTTCCGACTTATACGTCCGTGCAATCTGTAGTTCTACGCGTCGTTGTTCTCGTTTCAATTACCTATATTATTTTTATTTCATTATGGCGAAAACCAATGTGCGACAAATCGTTTGAATAGTTTTGTGTTGGAATATGGTACGGATATATTTAAAACCGACGGAAGTATTTTATTCTGTAAGTTATGTGAAGTGAAGGTTAACAGTGATCGAAAATTTGTAGTGACTCAACACGTTAACACAGAAAAGCATAAACGAGCGGTTATTAGAAAAAACTATAAAAACACAAATTCTGAAATTCAACAGCTAGTAACTAATACTCCAAAAAAGTATTTATTCTCACACGAATTGTGTAAAGCATTATTGTCAGCAAACGTACCGCTTTACAAAATAAGTAATCCTCAATTAAAATCATTTTTAGGAAAGTATACATCAAGAGATGTAAAAAAAATGTATTTGCTAACAACTGAAGTTTAGGAAAAAGCAAATTATTCAACGATAGTAAAACTTTTTGATCATTTTGTGTTCGTTCTCTGGCCAAATGGACTTCGTCACGATGACGTCCTATTGTTTGTGACCGATGCTGCGCCATACATGGTGAAAGCTGGACGAACACTTCAATCTCTGTACTCTAAAATGATACACTTAACATGTCTCGCACATGGTATCCATAGAGTAGCCGAAAATATACGGGAAAAGTTTAAGAAAGTTGATAAACTTATTTCCAAGGTTAAACAGGTTTTCTTAAAGGCTCCT
>JAIPRL010005842.1:0-30074 GCA_025469235.1 Pemphigus obesinymphae
CAATGAAAAGTAGTATGGGTATGAGGATATTTTTAGATTAATTTTAAAATGTACTTAAATATTTTTAAATTGTTAGATTTTTATTTTTCCTAAAATTACTTAAAAATTGCCTATACTGAACTCCTTAGAACGACCGGTGTCGAAGCCCCTTAAAAACTTTTCATAAAATTAAGAAAATATGAAGGCTATTAAAATGAAATGAAAAGTCAGTAATAAAAATAAATTTCCTATATCGAGGATAATACATTATCATACTATCAGTTTGATTTTGTTATGGTTGTTTTTTGTTATCATATTATACATATATTATATTCATTATCACTAATCACTATAAGACTTAGAATTTTATGAGCTGAAAAAAAATTTGTTATTATATGCAATATACGTATTCAATAAAAATGCATAAATATGGAGTATATTAGGTATACGGTTATTTTTATAATATATGAATTAACTTCAATACTTGTTATAATATTTAAAAATAGACATAAAACATTTTTTTTGATACTATTACATTTTAAGTAAAGCATACAACGAAAACCGTATAGTGGTATATAATGACAATGCGTTGTATACGGGGTTGTTACTTGTATCATTTTTGCTTCAAAAATTACAACAATAAAAGACTTTAAATTCCTGGTTATCCAATGATAACTATAGATTAATATAATATTTATGTATACCTACCTGTAAGATATATTTAGCTTTTTTTTTATATAACACCTATATGATCATGAAATATTATTTATATACTCATCATGTATATAATATAACTTTCAATATAGTTTTTAGTTTTTATTTTAATATCTCAAATTTAAATGGGTTCAAAAATATTGTTTTCCAAACTTCTAGATTTTTTAATTATCAAACCTCATGAGTCCGATAGATATTATAATGTTTTGATTGATTTTTTAAATTTAAAATTTAAAATATCAATATTTAATCTATGAAGTCTTATACAACCGTTATGTTTTAGTAAAAATTTAAATGTATCTTAGATCTCAGAACCAAAAGAAATATTGTATCAATTGATTGTTGAGTCCACCCGATCATATTTGTCTTACATTTTCATAATCCTGCTTAACAATAAATACATCTATCATATTTAGGTGTCCTTCGCCAAGTGTTTAACATACTCAATTTATTACTATTTCAAGTTTAAAAAATCATCACTTTCAGTTTTATGTGTATAATTAATTTTTTGAATTATTCATTTTTACAAAAGTGTTTACAAAAACGAAAATCACTTTCAAAAATATTATTTGCCATTGTATATGTCTGCTGATTCACAACTCATAAGTTATAAAGGAATACAATGTTTATTCGAAAACATTTTTCTGTATTAGCTATAAATATGTTACATAATTTTCATTATACCTCACTTCTTCACTTATATTTGTTTTTTATATTGATTCCTCCAATCTAAAATTTATATAAATATAATTTTTAATTCAAATAATATAAATTTAAACAAATTTAATTGATATTAAGAGAACGCCCCCGCCATATAAGGCATTTTAAGGTTTTATGAAATTTTAAGGAAATTCAAATCCAACATTTTAAAATAATTCTTATATATTTTAAAAGTAATTTAAATATAGTCATGTGTCAACGCTATTTTTATTGTTGTGTAATAACGATATTTGTTTTAAAAAAAAACATGTTTAGGCATTTCTAATTTCTGTCGAGTTAAAAAATATCGTAGAAAGATGTAATAATAAACAAATTCTAGCTAATAACATTGTATAGTGTCTTATATCTAACGGGGTTTTAATATATTGATTATTATCAAGATAAATAGTTATTTTAAATTTAAAATAATAATTTTTAAACAACTCATTAAACGTGTTAAAATGCACATTTAAATATTGATAACTGTAATTTATTTATTTTTATTTTTTTTTAAATAACAAAAATGAAAAAATATGCTAATTCGAGTATTTTTTTGAACATTTTTGATATGACGGTCGAATAATAGTTGTCAAAAATGATAAAATAAAAAAAAAATAAAGTAAATAAAGTATTGAATTAATTCTAGCCTCGAGGAGCAAACAAATTAGAAATAAATAAAATACTTAATTAAAATATTCGTCAAAACACAATATGTTGTTCAAATAATGTATATGTATTTTTTACACAGATATTAGATATTGTACAAAGTTCATCGGCAACATTACATTCGTACCGAATTTGAAGAATGTCGTTTATATTTCCGTATAAAAATATCAAACTTGAATTTTTTACGAACCACACAAACTGGTTTTGCTTTTAACGTATATACTGACCTTGTTCGATACACACAGATTGCGCCAAAAATAACAATAGTACTTACCTTAATATTTATTGTTGTTTATACTACAGTTTTCCCACAAATAACTCTTAACCGCAATAATTCTCGTTTAATTTATGAAAAATTAATGATTTTTGTAAAATGTTTGCACAACGCATTTAAAAGAAATGGGGAGAAGTTCACTCTAAGAACCAGCGTTAGGATTTTTAATTTATTGATATACCTACTCTAAAATAATGGTTATTTACTTTTCTTTCGTTGTTAACAACCGTAGTCTAGAAATTTTAAAATATTTTATAGTATAAATGTACTCATGTTGTCTGTTATCAATAATATAATAATTAAAACTAAAACCTTGAATTTGGCAGATATATAAATAAACAAATAAATTTTATTTTATATTATGCGTTAATATACTATACATTTTTATAATAAATACATCAAATAACAAATTATGGCTGAATTATAAATAAAAAAATAAAATCTAATAATAATAGGTCAAGGGCCGTTTTAATTAAACAAAAAACAATCCTTATTCTTGGTTATAGGATATGGATATTATATACAGTATTACATATATACTATTGTATATTCTGCTATATATAGCTATAAACATCCTAAGATAATAACACTACATAAATATATATATATATATAAATCACAAGTTAAATTTGCGAAAGAGATATTGTAGTATATTATAATAAGTTTTTAAATTAAAAACAACTTTTAATTATTATATACGATATTGGACAACAACCAAAAACTATAAATAGGCACTGTAAGATATTATAATTTATTTGAAGATATAAAATGTGTTCATTAAAACTCAATCTCCTAGATTTAGTTAATATTAAAATTAATTATTTATATTATACATTTTCGTATAAATTGTGATAAAAAGTGAATATTTAAAAGAATTTATGAGATAATTTATACAGTTGCCAATTTGTATAACATGTATTCAAATTTAATACGTATACTTAAAAAATTTACGAATTTTTTCGTTACATTTATATTTTATAACACCTCGAAAAATCGACATTGCATACCTATTGGAATTTAACTTGAAAAAAATCAAAATATAAATCTATGTATTCAAAATCAAACTTCTCTAAACGTAAATATCCAATCATAATAAAATCAAGAAAAATTAAATTATACTATTCTTAGTCATCAAAATACACGGATTAAAAAGCACATGTAGAATTTTTCGACTATTGACACCAATTAAACACTAAACTGAAATGCTATTTATAAATGTTATATTTAAACTAATAGATTACTCAAATACATGTTTTTATAATCGATTTGAAATTGGCATAATAGGTCTCTAATAAATATAAATACTTGTCCAGTATTATATTATGTACTGCAATACATTTTTTTTGCTATTATGTTATCAAACAATATGCTTGTAATTTGTGGATATATGTGTGTATAGGTAATATGATATAAATCGATTAATTAATTGTGAATAATCGATTATTAGATAATAATAAATTGTTATGTCAATCACTCAACTCTAATCGTAATGAATAATTCTAAGAACCGATATAATGAGCATTGCAAGCATGTAATACGATAATATAGATATCTAAATACTATAGGTAGATACTGACGATTTCCTAATTTAATTAATTATTTATTTGAACTTTAATTTTACTAGTATAATATGACATAATATTCGATAACGAGCTTATGATAAGTGGCAAGTACGTTTATTATTTTATTATTGATATAAAAATCAACTTTTTGTGTTAACAACACCGAGTGGTAATTGATCATTTTTATGACAACTGATAATCTACCAATAAATTATGTCAATGTTTATTTACAGTTAATACAGTAAGTACTTATATAAAAGTATAAAAATCCAAAATGCTATTGTTCATTGATTGACTTGATTTTTTTCCATACAATTTTTTTTTTGTTTTGCGTATACTAATTACAATCGATACTTTGACGCGATTAAAGTTTAAAAAACACACATACACAAACATTTTCGATTTTAAGCAATTCCTATATACAAAATTAACTGTTTTTGGGTAATAATCGTGAACGAAACAATTGTAAGCCAAACGCATCTAATAGCGCAGTCAACAAAATGGATATCACAGCAATCGTTACCAGACGAGTTGCACATTCGATGTCTTCAAATTCCTCACGCTATGTGCAGAACAACTGGGGCCAAATCTCAATACAAAAAAAAAAAAATAAATAATAATTTTTACTTAAATATACACTATTAAAGATAACCATATAATGAATACATTTTATGATTTTTTTTAAGAGGACGTGCTACCCGCATCATTTGCTATATCCGCCTGTACTGGATAATATACGAAATGTACGTACAGAATTTTTATCACGACTTTGTCATTTCTAATATTGCAGTAAACTGATCTGTTACCAAATGCACAGACGAGATCATATTATCTCTATGCTATAGCATGTCTTTTTTCGGAATTCTAATTTTGTAAAGATATAAAACTTATCTTTTATTAACTGGGATTTTCAAATCCCATTCATTTAAATAGATATAATTATCTTGAAAATTTCAGTAAAAAACAACGTTACGGCGTATAAATAATAATCTCATCCATATAAATTTGGTAATAGTGATAAATTTACCCCAATAAAATTAAAAATGACAAAGTTGTGTAGAAAACGCTGACCGTAAATATCGTATGATTTGGATATACGGAAACAGCAAACAATTCGAGCATGCTATGATAAGGGTCGTGTTTGAAAACAAATTTTATTTAGAACCCTTTCTTTCTAAGTCAGTGATTTGTTATACGTTAAACTATGATCGAAATGTTTTAGGTATACCTACTATAAATCCGAAATCATAACTATATTAATTATACTCTGAAACATTTATAGTTGCAGTACGGGCGTATATGGCAAGTATTACCACACACTAATCAGTCATCATTTGTTTCGATCGTAATCAAGGTCGAAAACTCAGTATAATATTCTCCATATTATTAAGTATAATTATAATATTATATTCGTCGGAAAAATGCTGATAAATATAATAAACATCGTCATAATTATTGGCATAGGTTTTTTTTTAAAAAAAATTTTATATATAATAAATAACAAGTTTAATTTGATGTACGTTATGTGTACCGTAACCTTAGGAAGCCAAGCGATATTGACGAATAACACTCCTTTCCGACTGTATCCCGTGCCTGCTACTGAACATGTAGTGACGAGCATCCGAATTTAGAATTAACAGTGCGTATATAATATTATACTATCATTTATCCAGAGTTATTAATTGAAATACCGCACAACCGTATTATATATCCATGTCTGTTTGGAATAAAAAAAAAAAAAAACATTTTTATCGGAGATTTTATACATTAAAAATTTTAAGATACGAAAAACTTAATACAGCATTACTGCAAAAAACTTCCTTTTAATCACTCGAAACGTTCTTGAATTGTTTTTAAACCGATAATTACTGAACGGCCGTTCCGTACAGCAGGCTTTCGTCAACGTATCTAACATTATTTCGGAAATTGTTTTAGTTTTAAAGTTGAAGTATATGGCTTAGAAAAAGATATAGATTTTGGTTATATGAAGTTATACATATATTATTCTGCTTGATTAGTTTTTCTTGATTGATTTCGTACGGATTTATAATTAATTTTTTTTAAATGTATGCATACTGTAAGTTCAAAAATGAGTATAATTAATTCGAGGAGAATCATGTTTCCGTTAATCAGTGGCTCAAAATTGAAATCGGTACCTATGAACGCGAAGAGCACCGGCTAAAGACCGATTTAAGCCCATTCAAACACGTCGACTACCAGGTTCTCTTCGTCCTGCAGGACCTCATCGTCTTTAACCGATATCACCGGATTTTCGAGTTTATGAATTTTCGATCACCTCCGCCTGCCGGTCGCTGCCAAAAACACAAGTCAGGTCTGTCCCTGCCGGATAGCCACACTACTGACTACCGGTGACCACCAGAAATCTACCAACACTCAACAGAAACGATTTTTTAGCCGTGATTAATCGTTCTATCTATTTTCCTAATACAAGATATTTGTTATAATATAAATAAAATATTTTGTTTTTTTTTTCTAAACGCAGTATTGTGAGTGGAGATGAAGAATATGGAAATCTTGTTCAATATAATAGTATAATATTGTAGTACATACATATTTCTACAATATAATATGTATACCATACCTGCAGTGTCCCAAATGTTCACTAAAAAATCAAATGCATTCACATCATACTATTTGACCAAAAAACAGACGCGTTTACATTCACGTTCATGTTTTTTCCCCTGAAGAATGAACGCGTTTTATTCGGAGGTACTCGATTTCCCGCATCCTCTTAATTTACACCCGTCCATCTCATATCACTTTCTATTATATTCACCATATCTTTCTCTGCCCATCTTTCCTTCAACGTGTACTCGCTTTACTAACCTTATTACTTCTGTTTTTCTCTTTTTAACACATTTTCGAGTTATCTCAATCTAATTTCTCTCATTTTGTCTACTATTGAAGCCAAGATTATTTTACCTCTTATCTACTGATTTTTAATTTTATCTTCTATAGTCACTGCACTCATCCACCCTAATATTTTCATCTCTGCTAAACTCATCCACTTTAACAAATTTCTATCTGTTACCTAACATTTTCATCATAGATCTCATATATGTCTTATAAGATGTATACCTTTTAAACTAATTGGGATTCTTTGTCACAAAAAATAATCAACGCTTCTCTCCACTTCATAGTATATCTCATATCTTCATGAAAATCACTTTCCTTTGTAGAACTGATTCTAAAAACATAAACCTCTCAACCTTACACACTTAATCCATACTAAACTTTATTACTTACCTTTCTCTATTCGCTCCGTATTCTCTTTCTCCAAAATCATACTCAATATATTCTGTTTTACTCATACTTATTTTTAATTCTTAAACCTCAACAGTTTTCCTCTACTTTTCTTTTCGGGTGAGAAATCAAAAATATGAAAAAAATTGTTTTTGCCTATAGCTTAGATCCAGCCTATTATAATTAATAATTATAATATACCTATGTCTATACGTTTCATTATGCATTACTATCTAGACTACTATAATATACGAGCATACGTAATATTCTAAATAGTGATATTTACTCATACATTTTTTTAAACCGATCATAAATTCATGGCTTAGAACCCATGTCAATTTTGTCGACATTTGGTTTTGCAAATAGTAACACTACTTGCAAAAAGTATACTAATGCATTCGCGATTTTATGTTATTTAATTTTAGAACGACTTTATGATATATTTATTCCTTTCATTATCAATAATTGTATTTCAAATCTAGTTAAAGAATATTCAAAAAGTAAATTTTATATTTAATGTTTTGTGTTCATGACATCGATTAATTTATATTTTCAATAGTAGGTTTAATATATACTAATAAATATATGTCAAAAGGTATTTTTTTTATTAATTAATAGTTATTATATATAATAAAAATCAATAATCTCAATATACAATATTGATTAAAGGAAACAATTATTGTTCATTGATTGATGAGATTTATTTTTCATCAAAATTGTTTTTGTATCACACGCTTAATCGATATTTCGACGTGATTAAAATTTAAAATAAATCCACACTTCAATATTTCAATATGCACTCAACTGCTTTTGGGTAATAACCTTGGACCAAACAACTGTATACCAAACGCACCTACAGGCGCTGTCAACAAAATGGATATCACAGCGATTGTTACCAGCCGAGTTGCACATTCAACATCATCTGACGTGCCCAATTTTCTAGCTATATCCAACGCCACCGGGGCCAGAGCTGCCTGTAAAAAAAAAAAAAAAAACAATTCTCTAATGAAATATACATACAGAATACAATATATAAATACTATGAATAATGAGAAATCGCTATTTTTCTATTTTTAAACTGTTAATTTAAAAATATTTAGAACTCTTTCGTTGTAAGCCAGTAAATTATAAAACGTTACATTTAAACGGAATGTGTTAGGTACTATATTGGAAATCACAGCACCGATATACTAGAAATATGAACCTGAACTAAACATCACTTTTCTGTATAGTTGTAGTCAAGGTCGAATACACTGAAAACTCAGTGTATAATATTATTTTCGATGGATCGATGATGATAAATATTATATTGCACATTAATCAATTTGGCATATCATTAATATTTATTTATATATTATATATATATTTTTATATTATCTTAACAATGAACAAGTAGAATTCATTTTAACATGTTACCTGTACTGTAGCCTTAGGAAGCCACGCAATGTTGACAAATAACACTTCTTTCCGACTAAATCCTGTGCCCATTACCGAACATGTAGTGACAATGAGCCGAATCTAGAATGAACAGTGCGTGTATTAAAATATTATATTTAATAAATTATATTCACATTTTATATATCCAGAGATATTTTAAATACTGCACAACCATAACATTTTCATTTGAGTTTTATATATTTAAGAATAACTTATTGTACAACATATTGAACCGCCAAAAAAAGACATAAAATCGCTCGAAATGTTCTTAAATTGTTTTGAAACCGAATTTAGCGGTTTCGTATTCCCATCAACGTATATAGATTTTCAAAGATTTTTGATAATTAATTTTTGAAGATTGAAATAAATTTTTGCTTAATTTATATAATACTTTGAATCTGATCTAACCTGATTGACTCATTGACCCATTAACGAGTTAAGACCTCATTTTAATATTAATTTTACAATAATTTATAATTTTTATTCATAATATGTACATACTATAAGTCCAAATACGAGTACGAGTAAACCGAAGAAAATCATGTCGCCGCCCTTGAGAAGTTTAAAATCGAGATCAGTGCCTATGAACGCAAAGAGTACAGGCTGGAGACCGATCCAGAGATATTCGAATATGTTGACTACAGGGTTCTCATCGTCATTTAGGACCTCACTGCTCTCAACAGAAATCACTGGATTTTTGAGTTTATGACTTTTTGATCTTCTTCGCCAACCGGTTGCTGCCACAAATGCTGATATAATGCACGCTAGTGGGCCTGCTCCAGGATATCCACACCATTGACTGCCAGTCACCGCCAAAAATCCACCGAAGCCCAAGAGAAAGGATCTTTTAGCAGTTATCGATTGTTCTATCTATTTTTATAATACAAGATATATATGATATAATTCAAATATATCGATTTTCTTAAACATAAATATAGTGGGATTAAAAATTTAAAAAATTTAAATCCAAAAAATTAATAAATTGTGTATTCATATTATGTATTATATGACAATATTATTATATATTTCTACATGAAAATTGTATAGTTAAGAATTAAAAATGGACAATATATTTGTAAGGATATTTATCAAAACAGAAAATGAAAATCTTATTTTATTTGTATCAGATATTAAAATTTACAAAATTAAATATTTTAATATTAATTTACTGTAATTTCTAATACATGCTACTACCTAGCACCCAGTTTTGAAAAAGTAGTTAAGTAAAATATATAAACATTTAAAATTACAATAGTTAATTAACTATTACATTAGATATTCTATTAAATTTTTGTTTGCTTATGAAATTAATATAATATTCAATGAACGAATTATAATTATAATTATCCTCTAAAAAATGTCATTATTTAATTTATAAAAAAGTATTTAATTTATTGTACTTGTGATTTGTTGATAATTTTTTCTTCGGATTCCTTTTCATTGTATATCGTTGCCCATGGCGAAGCCGGAACAAAAATCAAAAATAGGCCCCATATGATTCCCAACACGGTTCCTATGGATACGTCTATGGGTCCTTGTATTATTTTACTTGTCAAGCTACCTGTTTATCATAATTAATAACGGGAGTTAGGAGAAAATAAGTCGAGCTATTCACCTTCTGTAATAGTGAATTTTATTGCAATTTATTTTATGTACCCAAACTGTAATCTGTAGCATATTAGAGTACTGAAACTAATTTATCTCTCTATAAATAAAATGGAATATTGTATAACTATTTAAAGAAAAATATTAAAATCAAAATATTTACGCACCACTAGAGAATAGGACACCTAATAAAATTCCAAAGGCGCTGATGGACACGATGTCGTCTAGACTTGAAGCAGCAATCAACAAAGTGTTAATACCTTTTTCTTCGCCATATCCCAAACGCTTTAGCCGAAACAGACTCGGCACTAACACGGCCGGACTTACCGCGGACAAAGTGAATCTTTAAAAGGACAATCATTAATCAAAATTAATCAATAATATTACTATTTATACATTGTACGAAGTCATATTATATTTACGATTTTATATGTGTCCAAATAAATTGTATTTAAGTTATTCGAACACAATAAATATTTAAAGTAGATTCCATATGGAATGATAATAAATTTATGGCATCTATTCAAATCGTATTTGTATTTATACTAATTATATTATTCTGTAGAATTCCACATCGTCATTTGATTGATAATATATTGCATCTATTACTTATACATAGTTATATAATAATAATATCATGATGGACTATGATATGATCGAGGCGGTAAATGTACAGAGTATATACATGAATGTGAGAATGTTTAGAGGCCGTCCAGTATATACGGCGTATATATAGGTATATACAGTAACACACAGTATTTAAATGAAACACTGAACGATCCGTTAATATATTAAACAGACGAGACTTTTGGAAACATAGAAATTTGCAAATGTATATAGTCCCTCAGGGTTCTTATATTATTTAGGATATAAAAAATAGTCACGAGTGCACCTGAAATGAATTAAATATTGTTTATTTTTTCATAAAAAAAAAAAAAACATAATAATAATGATAATCATATCTATATTATTAGAATATAAGATAAAAATTTCCCTATAGAAATAAAGAAATATGTGTTTTTGATTATACGAAATACTTTTAGTCTAATGAAGACATTTACTCGGATAGTGTGATATTTTGAATAGTTATATTATGCTTGTCGCATAGTTGTATTGCGAATAGATTTGAAATAGCAAAAAAAAAAAATTCAAAGCCATTCCACGTATATCCTCCTTCAACTACCAAACATCAATCTTATAGAATCATTCAAAATGTCGTAAACCATCGCTTATACTTTCCGATACGGATGGACTTTTTTTAATGAGTACGAAGACGGAAGAGTACGTACCCGAGAGTAAAGCCCCAAACCCATGAGAAATTGGGCAAAATGAAATGTGCAGCTACGCCCGCGGCTACGGCTTCAGCTATGCATGGCAACAACGTGAGTCTGGCTACGACTCCACTGAGCCGACGTAACTGGCCGGGATTCAGTTCTAGACCACCTTTGATCAATATCACAGTAAGTGCAGCTTCCCTGTGTAAAACAAAAGAAAAATATATTTTAATTGGCATGTGAACCAGGATGGAAATTGTCATAAAAGAAAAAAGTATATTTAAAATAATAATTATTTATGTCGCGATGTAGAAATTAACATTAATAACGTATAATTTTACACTTAATTTAAACCTAAACAGTATATATGTATATATGTATATACACATACTGCATAAAGACAGTAAATACATTAAATATTACTATTTTAGTATATACATCGGACTTAGATGACCTTGTATGGCGCTTAAAATAAAAAATGCTAACAAAAACTAGGCACGGGCAGACGACAGAGGTTAGATAATAGCATAATAACCACGTCGTTGTGGACATAATTTATTATTAATGTAGTACCTAACTAAAATCTTGGGATTAATTCTTTTTTAAGAAACGAAATCGTCTTTGTTTCTTATACTTAAATAAATTATGAATTAGTATTGTTCTTTTGTTTGTTTAATTGGGTTTTTAGATTGTATGTGAATAATTTGTTTAGTATATTGCAATTTAAACAAATAAACACATTTCCCGCTAATTTAATAAGCATAGTTCGTACAATCATATTATTATAACGACACTAGAAACCCTTGATATTGTGTGCTAAATTAAACTGGTTACATTTCACTAGCTTAGTATAAAATGGTTTAATTGTGGTATTTTAAAATTTCTTAAAAGAACGCCTTTGAATTGAAAATCTGTGTCTTAACAATGCTAATAGTATAGCATAGACAAAATTCCATTTAGAATACGTTGTCATTTCAAACTAGTGTATATTAATACATTCGTATAATAATTTGTTTACTATAATTTAGTTCAATTGTATGGAAGCAATTTAATATTGGCATATGCTTTTTTTAAAATCCATATTTCTTTTAATTGAGTAAATTATTGTTTACTAGGATATACTGAAATTCATGTTACAATCATAGATTGTACACTCTTGGGTAGAATGAAGGGTTTTGAAATAACATGCTAATATAAAATAGATTCCACGCACTTGAACCGCATTACAATAAACAAATGATTATACAAATATATTTATTTACATTAATTTTGTAATCTCATTTTTATTAACGCTATGACCTATATAATAACATCAACTACAAGTATTATAATGTCGGTAAAATAATATTTAGTATCTATATTATATAGCTATAGGATGTGGCAAAAAAAAAAAAAAAAAAACAATTTTATTTTTTTATCTGTTTCGGTCACATTGCAACGAGGCAAGTATAACGGTATGATAACATTATCGGCACTATATGAATTATGTTATAATGCGAATTATTATAATCTATGATACCAAATTCAACAAATCTATAATTATTCTACGTCTCATATGATAAGTCAAATAGCTCACCTCATGGTGGCCACCAGTTGGAAACACCACCCGTCGACGGTATACAAACCGGTGTTTCGAAGAGCGATGCCGGCTAACATCATGCCCAACAGTGGCGGTAAACCACCTATCTTGGTGATCAGCATGCCTGCCACTGTGCCAGCCACATACACCATGAATATGGAGGACAGGCTGCCTCCTGGTACGACCATAAGATCTGGTGGCATTTCCACGTGCAGCAATAACCACACGATGACTACGGCCACGATCGCGGCCGCCAAGTTGGCTGCGGTGGCCGGCCACTTACCATCACACCATCCCATCACGCCAGCATCGCCGCCACCATCGATAAATTTCACGCGGGCATCGTACTGTTGACGCTGCTGCTGTTCCAAGTTTGTCACCCCTCCCGACAGATTAGTGCCGTCTTCGTCTGCCATCGTTCTAATTATTTTCGAATAAAATTATTATTATTTTGGGCAGTAAATATAAAGCTAAAACAAAGCTCGAGTGTAGCAGAGACGAGAACTTTAAGGTGGACAAGCGGAGTGACTAGAGAAAATACAGTTAGAAATGAGTATATAAGAAGTAGTGTAGGAGTAGTTAAAAAAAATACATTGAAATGGCTCGGGCATATTTTAAGAAGGGGAGAGACAGAACATGTGCAAGACTAGTAAAGGTAATGTATGTTGAAGAAAAGAGGGGAAGAGAAAGACCGAAAAGTGGCGAGGAGATATGATAGAGAGCGATATTAGGTGGGTGTGTGTAAGGGGAGAGAATGTGGGTGATCGAGTTGAGTGGAAGTGGAGAACTAGAGTGGCCGACCTCAAATATTTTGGAGAAAAGGTAAAGGAGATGACGAAGAATAAAATGTATTGTTTTTGTTATAAATATTAATATTAAAATTCGTTTTATTTTAGTTACAATCCAGTATACTATGTATATTAATCTTGAATATTTATAATCACTGGAAAACCATAAGTCTGGGAGAATTTGCACCTGTCTAATTTTTAAAGGCTTAACTGAGCCGATCGTTTCAAATATTAATGCCAATTGACAAAATAGTCTGGTTTTGTTGCAAAATACAGAATAAGTTTATGGCCTTTTTTTGTTTAATTCCCCTTTTATTTTATAAAAAACATAGGGGAATAAACATTTATTATTTTATTATTTGTAAGAGGATCGGTCAAATTTTTGCCCCCCAACGTAAAATAATACCATTGGTATTACGTATGCTAATCGTAAGTACACTAATAAAATTATTATTACAGGAAAAATTAGAGGATTTTCGATGATTTGTCAGAGCTACTTTTTTTTATGAATTATGTTAATGTTTTGTTTGTCGTTAGTTATTGAATATTTTACATTGTTGACTTTTTTTTAAGATTAACCAAGATCTATAATGAGTCCCTATATAAAAAAATCTTCTAACAAAATATCTATACGTACTGTTTTTATCTTTCAATTTGTACCAATATCAATGATCTAAGTTATTTTGTTACCAAATATTCTCTCATTTTAAACGTACTTACGCCACCGTTCGAAATGCCATTACGATTTTAACGGTTTTATTTTAGTATCACAATTATTCATAGTAGACAATTATATGTTGATGCACAGACTACACGTATCATATTATATTATATAAATTATTTTTATTGTTTCAGTTGAATTCAATGTGATCGACAGGCCAGACGCCTGAAACGATTTGTTTGCTCTCAACATTTAAATTCGCCGAATTGTCAGCAGTTGTTACTGTTTTTTTTTTTTTTTTATTTGCAGGTATTATTTTTAACACTATTATTGTGACTTGTTGGAGTATTTTGTATTTTGGAACGGATCATTTTAAAGAAAAGCAGATATTAAGAGAAACACTTGAACAGTACTAAAACGAGTTAAAAAAGTTGACTAAATAAACTTTTTCTGAAGTTTTATCCTTTAGGAAACTTTATTGAAGAAAACATGTATACATATTTAAATAAAACGTTTTTATGTACGAGTATTCAGATTGGGCTTAATACAAGTTTTAACTGGTAAATTTGTTTTTATTCTTAAAAATACAAACAATAAAATTAAGCTGGTTTAGTTTAATGTTTTTAAATTTCGCTTCAAAAATCTCTTTCAGTTCTTTGGTATATCGATATTAGCACTCACAAAAGTGGGGGAAAATATTTTTTTTGTCTGGCGTTATTGATACGAAACAGTATTGTTTGTTTTAATAAATACACTTATTTTACTATTGTTAAAATATTGTTTGTCTCTAGTAAATATATTCCTCTAAATGTATGTACAAATTTCGATAACTTAAAAATGACAGTTTACTGCATTATTGTACATTGTATATATTATATAGCTGGTATTTGTCTTAAATATTTATGGTTTTTAAATATTGGATTTACTGCTTTATGTTTAAAATATTTGTATAAACATTTATTAATAAACTTGCATGTCGGTTATTTAAAATCTACCGCGGTAGGCAAGGATGTCCATAGAAATATCTCACTGGAGTTGAGGCATCAATATTTTTGTAATCGTAAACGTAATTTATTAATCAATATATTTAATAATATTGAATTAATAAATATCCTATAGACTAAGAACAATTATTATATATTTAGGATATAATTTATTTTAAATACTTACAAAAAGTGTTTGTTTTTGTGTTTCAATTTTAAATCAAGATGAATTTAAGTTATACAATAAGTTTCAACAATATCATTTTAAGACTTATTTTAATAGAATTTCTAGGAGTAAATACTCGGGTTTTCAAGGTTTGAAATTTTAATAAAAATTATTTAAATTCTGACTATGAAAATGTTCAAATAATTACTGTTTTATATAGGTACCTATTTACCGATTCTAAAATACTTATCAGAGAGATTCTGAAGTTCTCATTTATTGTTAAGTTTATGCTAAATAAAATTTAATATTTTAATATAATATATACGTGTATATGTAAAATTAAGGTAAAATCGAGGCATTTACCCTATTCGATTACTCAGAGGATGTCCTTGCTAGTAAGTTTTCACGAGCGTATCGTTCGACTAGTAATTCTGAACAATTCCATCGCTGTTTCTAGATTACGCATAATATATTATAACATCATACGATATACATTTGACTAAAAAAAAAGAAAACACAACAACAATAACAAATAACAATTGTTTTGTAATTCTGTTTAGAGCATTCGTTTGCGCACGCAGAGAGAAATGTGCGTAAAACAGACGAGAAAAAATTGAACTGTTTCTTTTATGTGCGGGCCATTGCACGGCCGAGGTGGAAGAGAAAACCGTATTAAACGGGAAAAGTCATGGCCGCGTGTTAGCATAATATTCAAAACTCGAGCAAGGCAGAGAATAAAAAGCGAAAACGATTCGGCTACAACAAGAAGCTTTTCGCCTCAATTGTACAGCCAAGTGCTCACTAATTTACATAAGTTTAGCGCGTGTGTATATATAAATATATATACGCGAATTGTATATTTTTCCGTCTTGGTCCGGGAGACCCCGTGCAAAAGACATCCCACGAACAAGTCATCACCTTCTTACGATCATTTGGGAGGTTTTATATTGTTTCGCGTTCGTTTTTTTGCTCTCCCCGTTGTTGTTCGTGTCCTTGTTTAGCCCCAACTTGCATATCTAATGACATTACCGACAAAAAAAGAGTGGCGGTGCGTGGCGGGCAGGGACCACCCAGACATGAGTAGTCCCCTTAACACAACATCCATTGCTGTGTGCACAGTCGGGGAAACAAACGACCCCGAAAAAAAAATAATAATAATAAAAAAACGAACGGTATATACTTACGTACGTATTACGTGCACACTCGTGTATGCGGAATGAAATAAAAGAATAACGAAATAGACAAAAACGCTAACGGAATCGCGATTGGAAGAAGGCACCTCTCTCTACCGCACCCCGTCGACGGGGTGGGGGGTTTTTTTTTTCATTTTTTTCCCCTATATATATATATATATATATGTATATTTACAGGTTTTTGGGATTTTTTTTTTTTCATCGACCTCTTATTATAGACAGAAGCAGAAACAATTACACGTTCTTTCCGCGGCGTTTTTTTTATTTTTTTTTTTATTTTTCCCCCTACGCTTTTCCCAAGTAATCGACCATTACGACTCGCACACGCCCGCCATTCAACAATTTAACTCGACGACACACTCGTCACAGCATTTCCATATGTATAGTATATATGCGCGCGTGCACATGCACGCGCGCATATCCCTCCGGCGAAAATGTAAATTCGTTTTGCACATTCCACGCCATGCTTTTTTCGTTTTCCCGTTGTGTAATACAATAAACGGAACGTGCGTTATTATGTCACAATAATACGCATTAAGGTGTGTGTATATATATATATATATATATATATATGTGTGTGTATGTATTATGTACATGTGACCAGTCGTAAAACGTTGAGTGTAAAACGATTTGTATTACGTCGACGCACTTCGATATCATATTTAACTTTTTACTGCGATTAATGGCAATCCAAACGACCCCAGTATATATGATATATATTTACTTTTTTTTTCATTGTTCCACTATTATAATATATATATATATATATATATATGGGTACGATCTATGCTCGTTCAGACCTATACAGTTTTCTTCGCGTTCCGCATTTTATAGTGGGGGCACACTTCCATGTTAAAAACTATTGGACGTGTTTTCACGTATATAATGACGTTCGTCGCTTAACAAAATGCTCCAGTTTCATTCAAGTATCCGATGTGAAAATTATAGTTTTTTGCAAACTATATATATATATATATGTGTGTGTATCTTTTTAGAACGTTCGTTAATATTATAGACATATTGTATTATTGTAATCAATATAGTGGCCAAAGTCAGTGATAATACTATTAATGATTTTCAAGGGGTTATAAAAAGGCATTTTTTTTTTTCTAGAACTTTTAAGTAAAATAAAAATCGAATAACCAAAAAAAAAAATCAAAAAAATATTAAATATTATGTTGTTCCATGTGACTATAATTTTTTTATTGTTGTTATATTTTTACGTGTAATTATAAATAGAAAAAATGAATGATTAATTTAACTATTTGAATATGATTTTATTATCCCTAAAATTAAATTGTTATCCCTGTTAAAATAAAGACGGTCTATATTGATGATTGAATACATTCATAAAATTAATATGAAATGGTTATAATTTACGGATTACACTGAATATATATAAGTTACCGCAAGGACTGTGGAACCTTAACAAAATATCGGTTCTGCCAGGTACGATTCAGGTTATTGAAAAATACGAATTTCCGTTTCCGTTCTGGTTCCGGTTTTTTAATTTTTTACCGGTTCTTGAAAATATAAATTCATAAGGAATAAAATAATAATGATAATTTTTAATAAAAATAAAAATAAAAGATACTTCAAAAAAGTCGAAATAACATTTAGACGTTAGTAGTTAGTTGTACTTTAATATATAATACAATTTTACAATATTAAAGCTTATAAAGGTCCATAATAGGAAAAATTCAATATTTTAAAGTTTGAATTTGACATGTAATTTTATAAAATCAACTCTCATCATAGCCAGTCGCACACCCCGTATGCAATATACGTATATATAATCATGAACATGAACTAATTGAATTACCCGGCTTTACCAGTGAACTATTTTGTTCGGTTTATTAGAGTGGTTATGGTGTGAAACTGTGAAATACTGAAACGAAATGTCATAAAATATAAATATATAAATAAATATATATATAAATATAAAAATATATAGATAATTCTACAATACTTTCTTAGCTGCCGACTGGCGTCTATATCATTAAAATAATATTCTATAAAAATGTCATCTTTCTACAACCAGTTGAATAAAAATGAAAACACAACTTCTCTCATTTGAAGGTTGAATTTTGAAAAAAAAATTACGCAACTATTGACGTAATTGGCCATTCAAATATTACATCATCACTTTTTTGGCTTTTACACGTAGACTCAACTCCTCCTTTTGTCATCAAATGCTAGAATCAGGTCCCTTTTTTATTTAGTCAGAATTAGTTCAATAACGACTATAAAATTGAGAATACTTAAATGTCTCTTAATAACTCGTTTAAATCGGTATTTCTGGGGATAACTATGGGCGTGCAATTAAAAACTTGCGGTTTTATATATAATAGCAATTGGGTCATATAAATATTGTGAAAATACATTTTTAACCACATTTCCAAAAAAAAAAAATAAAATAAAAAATAATAATTGTGGTATTGTTTTGAAAATATTTTATAAACAAATATTTCTAATTTAATATTTCAAAAATGTGATAAAATATGTTCAATATAATATTTAAAATAGCATATTTTGAATATATTATGAAATTATTTCAAGAATAATATTGTAAAAATATATGTATGTACTTTAATAAGTCAATAGGGTATTATATTCATGTTCTAAACAATATTTAAAATTACATTAATTACATTATATACATATATTTGTGTGGCGTTTTTGATTTGAGGAGAGGGGCGGTAGAAGACAGAAGTAGTTATATTAGGTTAATAGGTTATTAAAATAAATATTTTATTTTTTGATTGAATTATTGAATAGAGTATTGTACACAATTAATGCAAATACCCATCATATGTAAACGTGTTTAACCTGTCATTACCAAGCAAATAAATACTTATTCCAGATATATCATAATATTTTTTAATCAGTGGTATTTGGGGGGAGAGGTGGGGGGATATACACGTATATATACACACATATTGTATATTATGTAAAAATGTATATTAGAGTATACCTATACTAAATTTAAATAAGTAATTAAAATATATGTTATTAAAAATTTAATTTATTAATGGAATTTTCATATATTTATTAAGGATACAAAATAAATGCCATTTTATAGAATTATAAATTATAATAATTATTTTATGAAGTAGGCATGTATGTGTAATGTGTATACATTAAAATATTTTATTGCATTTTATATATTTAATATTACAAATTCCAGTTATTTTTATTTATAATTTGTTTTGTTATTACAATTATTTCTTATATATTATTGAAGCTTTTTACGACCAATATTATGGACTGGGCGTCGAATAAAAAGTTAAACCCACTTCCCTTTTCTCCTTTTAAGGGTTGAATATTTTCTAAAAATATTTTATTTCTACAACCAGTTGTTCGGGTTGGGCGTTGAATAAAAATTAAAACCTACTTCCCAACTTTCTATTCCTTAAAGGTTGATTTTCCAAAAATTATTTCTTAGTGGGCGTCAATGTTATTTAAGAAAAATAAATATGCTCTCGAAATTTTAGCTTTCTACGATCAGTAGCCTGGGCTGGTCGTTAATAATAATTTATATATGTATATTGGGTAGATTTTATTGTCAAAATATCACAGCGATTAAGTACTTGAAATTCGTTGTTGAAATCCAAAAAACTTTTATGAATGATTAAATGGCAAAGTCATTAACGTGTGTATATAATGTTCCGGCGTATAGCTGGTTCGATTTCAGGTGACGAGGTGAAAATTTTTTTTCGAATTTCTATTGCCCGACAAACCGTTTTTTACCCTCACAGCATTTTTTCCAGATAGTAAGTTATACGTGTACCAAGTTTGGCTGGCGTTCCAGACACACACACACACACACACATTTAATATATATATATATTATTATATCTACGTTTTTCATGAAATAATGATTATTAATTATAGTACATTACGTATAAGTTATTTGATATTATATTTCATTTCATTTTAATATGTTGTTTTCGAGTTTCTGAAATCATGAAACCATTAATGTTGGCCACTTATATTAATCTACCTAGTACGTATACCTAATTTTCCTGCACTGCATTCATAATTTACGCTGGGATAACTATAAAATATCCTAAATGTATACAGATTGGGATGAAAACTTATTAAATTTAAAATGGGAAAGAAATGTATATAGTTAATATATTTATATTTTTCTATAGCTGTCTACGCACTCGCTCAAAATTAAATAGTTTATAGCACAGATATCATTTAATTTTGTTTTTCAGATTGAGTTTGCATAATGGTATTATTTCTCTCCCCCCCCCCCACACAAAAAGTATCTCGTTTTAAATTGATTTTTACGAGTAATACAAATAATTTTTTCGTCCAAAATTAGTTTAAAAAATTGAGGATTTTTTAATTATACATAAAATGGTATATACTTGTTTATTTACTGCGTAAATTATGGTTATTAGATTGTCTAAATTGATGGGTTTGTTGCAACAACTCCATATTTTTGATATAATTAGGTTTTACACCAAACATATTAAAAAAAAAAAAAATGCTTTATAAGTGGGTTTATAAATAAAAATTTTCATGAAATTATTGGTAAAATTGGAGTGGTTTGATTCTGAGGTTTGACTGCATCGAACAGACAACTCCAATTCCCAATACTATATTAACTTAAAAATATCATTTTATGATGGGTGCATATATACCATTATACCTGTATAACTCTAAATAATTTTTGGTCTCCTATAAAATCAATATAAATGGATATCACAAAATACATATCTGGTTGTTACAGAAAGCCCCTCAATTAAGTACTATATTGGCATTATTTAATCAAGTTTATTGGAAATTGTTTTGAATTCAGAATTTGTTGAATTAGTCAAATATTGTTATTTTCAAGTACACTCACAGAAATACAGTACAATGGTAATTTGATCATAAAATGAAATAATGAGTTAATAAATCCATAAGAAATGCTAATAATAATATTAAAAGTATTTTCAGACAACCAGTACCTATGTATAGATTTATAATCTAAAATTCGGTATTATTTTATTACTGTGACATTAGATAGGTAAAAATAAATTAAATATTGAATAATTATAATAATATCGTATTATATTGGTGAAAAAACAATACACATTGTTAAACTATATTTTTAAGTTCACGATCAGAGCACGTACGGAACGAATATGTAGGTATACTTACCTACAGCTGTCAGCTGATATTCATCAGACTCGGCGAGAAACAATAATAATAATAGGTAGTAGGTAAAAGGTAATATTCTTGAAGATTTATACAATTATTTTATACGTATGAAACGGAGTACCTAACCTACCGATGTCGATAATAATACACTTGGTTTTATTATGAACTACGAAAACGGGTTTTTAATGTATACTGACCTTACTTCGGTACGAGTTAAGTTCAACGTTCAGTGTTTTCGAAGTGAACGTATAATTTTGAAAACAGTATGTATAAAAAAAAAAAAAAAAAAGATTTGGATAATATCCAACATTCAAATAGCCAATGGAAAAAAAAGAATACACGTGCCAGACGCTTGACGAACTGTTTTTTCGTCTTTATGTAGGTAGTTAATTTCGTACCTAAAAGTGCCTATACTGATGAATCGTTTATATAAATACATAAACATACGCACGATAGTACCAGAAACTCGTTTGAGATTGAGTAATATATTTTATATGCCTAGAGAAGACTTTAAATTATCCATCCGTACCTATAGATAGTGCAATATAAATAAAGTGATTAATTGAATTGATAAATATAGACGCATTATTATTATTATCGTTCGTATAATGTCAAAAATAATATTACATTATTATATTACTTATTACATGTACAGGCATGCAAAGATATGGTCTACGGAATGGGCGTGCTAGAAGTACGTTAGCAATTTAAATTCTACCGTTGCCGTACAATAAATTATCGGATTCAAAACAACGTTTCAGACCGTAGCTCATTAACTGCGGGCGAAAAATTTCAACTCGTCAAGACCGTGAAATAGACGCACGAAAATAAAATACAAAATGATTTTCGACATTTTTTTAAGAAAACATTGAGTAGGTACCTACTATTGTACCTCTACTTGTATAAATTCGAATGGCCACAAGTAAAAATAGTAATTATTCGTTTACAACGGATCGTTTTATATCAAACACGTTAATGAAAACATGTAAAATAATATATAATATTAATTATAAGACACATTTGATGACATTGTCGTACCGAAACAAATATTATAAAGTCAATTGTATATTATACACGTATAATATCAATGCTGGGAGTCATCGAGTTAACAATTCAAATTAAGTTAAAATGTTAAGTTACCTACTTAACTCATTCCTTTTTTTTTAATTAGCTTTTAACTTAATTATAGTTAATCTTTTTGAAAACATAACGTGTTAACTTCAAGTTTACTTTATATAAAAGTAACTAAATAAGTTAAATTTTATTTGAAAAAAAAATCTAGGTACATTTTTTTAATGATGTTTTTACTTTTTAGTTAGACAATTTTACTAATTCTACTATTTAGATATAATATTGCTTATTTATACTTTATATAAATATAAATATAAAAATACTACCTATACTATCACTGTGGTTTGTGGCTCTCATGTCTCATTGTCTTCGCATTATTTGTTTATATTATTTAGATGTCATGTAATATAGAAAATATATTGAAGTGGTGGCCGGTGCCCGGTGGGTACTGTTTGTTTGATATTAATATTAGTATGAATGCAAAAATATAAGAATTTTAGCAACTGGATGGTATTTTCTAAATTTTTTTATTGATACTTAATTAGAAAATTTAAATTTTATAACTAAGTTAAGTTACTTTTTTTTCAAAGTTAATACAATAGGTTTTAGTATTTATATACATTTTATTTATTGTCAAAAATATGATTATTATTTTTTATTTTAATATTATATAATATACATATACATATATTATTGTAATATGAATATAATATGTCTTTTTTTTATCACTTTTATGCGATAAATCCGTATTTTAGTACCTTAAAAGGTCGTTTACTGTACCCAGTGCCGGATCTAGAGAATTTGTCACCCGAGGCAAAAAATAATTGTAGCGCCCCTTTTTAAATTTTAATAAGCAAAAAAAAAAAAAGGTCATTCGTCAATTCCTATTAAAATTTAAGCGATCAATGGGATCAAAAACTGGATTAAAATTTTAAATATTTTTACATTTTGCGCCCCATCATAATAGCTCCCGTGGCAAGTGCCCCGGTTCGCCCCCCCCCTAGATCCGGCACTGACTGTACCTATACTCGGATGATATATCAACTCGATAATTTACTTTTTGCAGTTGTTGTTTTTAACACTAAGGGGGAAAAATTATTATTATATTGGATAATGGATGGTGTAGTAAAGATAAATGCCTCCTTCCCTACACCAGATTCCAATTTGATTTTATAGTGATGAAATTATAATTAAATTGAATTGTGTTCCGAACATGTATAACAAATTTTAAATTATTAATTATAATTAATATTTGGGTCAAATGCATGTCTATATTATTAACCAATCAATAGTATGGGAAAACTCACTGAATCTATTTTCCCCTTAGGCCGATTTATTCACAGTCCTAAGCAAGATGAAGCATACTACTACTACTTGCCTCCCAAAATATGAAAATAGCTTCCTGTCCTTTTTGAAAATAAAATGTTTAATTTATTCCAATAGTCAAGTAATTTAAAAATATGTACGAGTTTCCATCCAAAAATTAACACCTGATAATTAGTTAGTAGTTCATAAATTTATTTTAATTTAAACGTACCTATTTAATTTAAAATATTACATGGTGTATCACAAATTATCATCAAATTAAACTTTCCGTGTGAGCGAAGAGAATTATTTGGCTTATAGGGAATTTGGGACAATTTATCCTCAGACCAATTAATATTTTAATCATAATAGTAATAATACCTATCTATCGCCCGATTTGACATCTCCTGTGCTTCTGACCGTTTTCTGACCGTGTCTTCACTTTTGGAACACAGTGTATAACACAATAAATTTAATGTACAATATGTATAAATGTACAGTTTATTTATTATATAAAAAATGAACATAGGTATATACTAAAAAGTAAGTATATATGTATGTATAAAATTTAAAATTGTGTAATACTACAAAAGTAAAAAAGTTTAATTATGTTTAATGTTTAATTATTCATTTATGGTTTAATGAAGAAAATGTCTCTTTACCGGTTTTAGGTGCATCCGAAAAAAATTCATCAAGAGTTAAAAACAACTTAAAATTTCTAATAATAATATTCCATAGTAGATAAATGAATAAAAAATTTTTTTCTGAGTTTATTTAGACTAAAATTTAAAAATTCAAAGTTAACTTAATTGAACTAAATAAAAAAAAAATAAATAAATAAGCTAAATAAATATAAAATTTAAGTTTATCCATTAAGTTAATAGGTTTAAATTACCATATTTTTTACCTTTTAACTCATATTAATGATAAGCCAATGTATTAATTTAAGTTAATCGTTTTATAATTTTATTTTTTTAAATTAAGATAAATTTATAATTACCCGGCAAAAATAAATACTATGTAAAATCGAATTTTTTTACAATAGTAAATTTATATTAAACCGTTTTTAGTATAAATTATTGATATTATATTGGTAATTTTAACGAAATATTATGGATTTTTATAATTTAAGTAAATGTGTATTATATATTGGCATTATATACAACGAATTAAAATAAACCTATATTGGCTTTTTGGCATAGGTAAACGCTAAATATGAATAATTAATGCAATATAATTTATTTACTGTAAAAATGAAATGTACATGTACCGAGTTAATATTGCATTTAATGTACTTATTGTAATTTTAAAAATAAATATTAAAAAAAATGAATTTAAAATAAATTCTACAAAGATACTTCGATATTTATGTAATATTAATCCAAGTAAAGTACTTACTAAGTAAACGATAATTGGAGAACAACTATCAGATATTTATTCGTTGTATTTTTCTTTTTTTTTTTTCACATTAAACACTCTAAGCCAAAAAATGATTTATTTAAATAATTAAATAAAACGAATTCATTTGAACGGTACGTCATGAATCTAAACAGGATGATGTTATTATGCCACAGTATATTTTATGTTGCCATCGTGAGCAACCAATGCGGACTAACCAGTATCAGTGTATAAGTCGAATTTTATTATTTATGCTTTTACGAATGACCATGTGATTGACCCTACTACGTATTTATATAATATTAAATAGGTACATTATACGTAAAACAGTAGCTACAGGTATTTTGGTTAACATGTTTTATTTTACTCTACGAAGACGAAACGTTTGACTAAAATTAAGTAAATTAATTTTTGTGCAAAATATACGTACACTATTATATATACATATATATATATATATATAGGCATAAAGTCTATCGTTTTAGATTTCCAGAAAATCGGCTAAACTATTGTTTAGTTTTACAAAAGTCTTACACTTTCATATTTATTTTAAAAGTCAGGTTGTACGTCTGTATTTTTTTAAACAAATATCCATAATTATAGAAGAAATATTCTGCATAATGATTGCTACTCTGTTGATTAGAGATCGAGCCGAGATAAGATTTCCACCACAAATGCAATCGGAAATATTCACGATTAATTAATGAATTACCAAATGGGTTGTAATCAAGAATATATTATTGAGGAAACTTCAATTTACGTGAAATAGCGAACTTACAACTTTCTGCAACTATAAATAATATATTTCGATTGTTTCGTCGTTATTGAGAACACACAGTCCTAAAGATTTGAAATGATAGGTACACATGATTGATTTATGATTAAATCATATTTTTATTATTTTTCGTATGCAATATAATATAACAAAAACATGTCCAATATGTTGTGTATATTAAATAATATATAATACTGCCTTCAAAAGATGATGCTGAGCAACGTTTGGTATTATTATCAAAAGAATAAAAATAAAAACAGGAACCATGGTTACAATATGATTTGTTTATTTAATGTATTTACTGTAAAATAATCTATATATATAAAAGAAGAAGTTCTGACTGACTTCCTTATAATCAATGCACAGCCAAAACCATGACAGCTATAGTGACTTGAAATTTTCAAGGTGGGTTTGTTTCATAGTCTAGTCGTGCAACAAAAAAGGATTTTGAAAAATGTTGATTTTAAAGGGTTGAAATGACTAAAAAACTAAATTTTACGTGTAAATTGTAAACCTATTATATTATATTATATTCGAGTTGATCGGGTAACGATTTATATATATTTATAGATAAAATTATATCTTCTAATAATTATCTTATTGTTATTCAATATTGTTCAGTAAGATTTCGTCCCTTATGTTAATAAAATAAAATAAAAGTACCTATATACTGTGGTAACAATAACATCCTAAACCGCTGGGTCTAGAGACTTAAAATTTTGCACAGAGATTCCTTATAAAACATAAGTGAGCACTAACAAATTTTTTTTTCAAAAGAAAGAGTGTTGAATCTTAAAAATTTAAAGATTTAATAAACTATGTTAAATAACGCTTCTTACTGAAATTCAAATATTTTAAACTTTATTTTGGGTGACTTATACACATAAAAAGACATTGCTTCTATAGCGAGTTACACAAAAAGGAGTTGAATAATCACTATTTTTTTTTCGATTATAATTTAGCTAATAATAATAATATATAATGTTATATAATTTTATTGGAATTAAATAATAAACAATATCATATTTAAAATATAAATATCTACTTAAATATTATAATATTATTATAGTATTATAATCTCCTAAATTAATATATTATAACAAAATATAGAATAATTGTATATCTAATATTTTATGTTATTTTATTTATATTTCATGTTAAGTTGCTATATTTTTAAGTAATCGTTATTACTAAGTAAATAATATAATATTGGTATATTATTCTGAGGCCTATACCTAGATCTTGGGTAATAATATTTCATATTTATGAAACTTATCTTAGGATATGACACTGATGTTAATTGTTAATAATTTTTATTAACCCTTAAGCAGGTTAGTGGGGTTAAAAATAATTAAAAATAAATCATAAATAATACATAACTATATATAATTAGGAATATTGGTTTATATAATACTATTTATAATCGATATTTATATATTATATCATATATTCTATCATATATTTTTAATATTTTTATTGCTGAAAAATTAACATCAAATTTGATGAGTCATTTCACTTCCACGTACATATTTTTTTTTTTTTATTAAAAATGAAATAAATATAATATGATTAACAGAATGTAAAGATTTTTTTTCAGAAAACAGAATGTTCTATAGATTAGGTAAGAATAAATCATTCCGCTCAGAATGTAAAATTACAAAAATAATGCGTTTTAATGATTAAAATTAAATATAATATAATGTAATGAAAAAATAAACACATGTAAAAATACGTCATATTTAGACTCTTGGAAGTTTTGGAAAACTGCATTTTTTGACAACTTTTGAAAGAATAGTCGTTTTATTTTATCATAAAATTATTATTTTGCAGATTTTTGCTTTTTACAATTCAATAGTCGTATATATAGTTTTTTAGTTTTGTTTTAGATTCTGATCCTGTGTGCAAAATCTTGTCACATAGAGTTACATAAAAGTTGCACTGTGACATTTAAAGCTAATCATTAGTAATTCTATACGACTTCTTGGCGATACACCCTATAGACGCTCAAGTCCCGGTTTTGCGAACGGCATTTAAGAAGTGCATGTAATAACGCATTTGTAACTCCTCTGAGACTTCAATTAAAAACTTGAAAATAAATACTCAAATATATATTCACTGTTGCAAAAACTTGGAAGTACTCTGCCGGATTTGAAAGCATGACTCATGAATATTTTACATTCCTATATAACAGAGATGAGCAACTTAAAATAACTAGAGGGCCAATTTTGCAACTTAAAATGATTGCGGGCCAGATATTAAGTTGAATTTTTTGTTATTATGTAAAACAAATTCATTAATTTATTTTATATCTATGATAAGAACTAATATATAAGTTTAATATACGTTTATTTATTTTTGATAATTTTTTCAGTATACAACTTATCTGGCTATTTTTACTATATTTGAGGTAAATTGTAGTCAAATTTACGATGATAAAAATGTTAAAAGACAGTGCCGGATAAAAAGGAACGACGAGCCGGATGGGGCCCGAGGGCCGCCAGTTACCTATCGCTGCTATATGATACCTTAACCTACCTATCTACTAGCTGAAATACAAATTTTAGTAAAACTGGACAATTTAAGTTATAATATACAATTACAGGTAAGGTAAAGGAAGGGCATTTTTTCGAATCATTACAGGGCATATAACAGCCAGAACGGGATCGGATTGGTGGCAAACTGTGTTTTACACTTAGGTATATAACATACCTACTAAAAGTAAATATTTGAATAGACCAAAACCGAATTTTAGATTGTTCATAATTCATAAGGAAGTGAACCTAGAGAATTGCGGTTTTGGCTACCCCTATTTTGCTTAGAGCCCATATCCAAAGGTGCACATTAAAGAGAAGGAAAAGGATATAGCCCCTCTGGAGAATATCCAAAAATGTGGCTTTTAGTATGTTATATACCAGAGTGTAAAATACCCTTTAACATCAGTCTGAGTCTGATCTGACTGTTATTGAATTCACAGTGGTGATTCAAAAATGTCCCTTCCATCACCGTGCGTATTATGTATAATCTCAATTCCATGAGACCTTCATTGCAGTCAGCGGCAAAGTGAACCTAGGTTTTTTTCTTTTAGCAACCCCTCCCCTTTTTTATATCTGCATGTGTCTATTGGGGAGAAGCATACCTTCCGGAAAATAACTTTACAATGGATTATTTTTCAAACCGGTAGTTTATATTTTAAACCAAATCCCAGAAAATGACTCTTATGCTCTTCTATCTTCTTATGCAGTCACTTTAATTCAAAAGTACGATTGTAAGTAGATCTAAGTAATCAATTTTTATTTTTCAGCTCATAATTAGTAAATCCCGGGATGCATTAAAAAAAATAAGGATCATGTTAAAAAAGCCGGTCAGTAGGTTGTGGAAGCACTTCGCTCGTCGGGTATCAGTATTGGTGGATGCACTTCGCTACTGGGCAGGGTACTTTTGGTGGATATATTGAATTTGAAAGCAATGATAAATCATTGCATTCAATAAAACGATTCTGAGCGTAGCTTCGGTGTAGTATACAT